>BSBK01001051.1:817500-1092500 GCA_027943335.1 Chamaecyparis obtusa | reverse complement strand
CAATTGCAAGTGATATAAACAAACTGACTATATGGCCATTTTCTCATATTGTAAATGAATTATCAAATTAGAACTCACCAAGGCTCTTCTCAAGGGCCCTTCGACAGTCGTTGGGGATCTCCCTTAAGATTTTGTTCCATCTTTCAGGAAGAATTGGCCCCTGAAATGCCATTTGATGCTTTCTGAAAGAGAAAGTAATCACATTAGTATCCATTCTGCAATCCTATTAATTTACAAAGAGACTTAATTATTTAAAGGCCCAAGGCCTAGTTCCAGTTTAAATGCTATTGCAAAAGTTCTGGAGAAGAACGTGCGAGAGTTAAGTGGGAGGAGCTGTCCTAAAAATTATGACTCTATGGGATGCTATGATAAATGAACTGAGGGAAGTACAATGATTTAGATGACACCATATCCATTAATGATGAAAGCCAAGTACTTTCCCCTAGGGATTTTAATTAAGATGCAAAGATTTTGAAAGATATTAGGCTCGAAAATTCATGATTAAAGTTTTTTTTTAATCGAGAGGGGAAATCTCAACACACCTATCGAAAATGATTAGGAGAGATGGACAAGAGTACTTATATTACTAATACTATTATGTTAGCATTCTGTCAAAATAAGGCCCCTCTGTGAAGATAGGTGAATAACCTCATAGTGGATAAAGAATGTTGGGTTAGTTCAAGAAAATTTAAAATACTAGTTAGATTACTAGGAGGGGAACTAAAAATTGATAGACCAATACTATAAAGTCTAAATGATATTTGTTATAAAACTGCTAGTTAATAAACTAGTATAAAATTTCCATCCATAATTAAGACTTTTCTAAAACCTCTTAACAAAAGATAAGACTATGACATCTATTCTGAACATTGAACGTAGTTTTAGGATCCTATAAAATCTATCATTATTATTCCATGATATATCCTAGGTCTCAAATGAAAGCTTCAAGAACTTACACCAGAACCTTTACCATCCTAGGACTGAGTACAAGATTACTAATTGGTTCACTTCATAGAGCCCTAGGACAGTATAAAGATTTTACTTGAGATTAAACCATCTTAGGCTATGAATTTCTTAGCAGGCTTTTTACACCAATAAGATTTTAGGGAATACTTACAGGGTTTATCAAATATAGCACCTGCTTTATCTCCTTAAAATAATCCTCTACTATCCTGCCCAAAGATTTTCTCAATACAGCAGCCCTACTACCCCTAATTTGAAGCTTCCTACTAAAAGCTAATGATCCTATGCTAAATTAACCAACCCACAAAGTGTTTGCAATAGCTATGCTTCCTTGTGGAATCTGGTAACTAGATCCATTAAATATGCCTTTTAATGTATAAATATGATTGAATCATATGAGATGTCCTTTCTTCCGACTTGTTGGATTGAAGATTCTTCATTTGAAATGATGCCAAGAACCATATAGTCTTTAAACATAATTTGATTAAAGGAAGAGTCTTAATTGATAATTATAACACAAAACCAAGGGTTAAATCCTCAAAGAATGATTTGATAGAAGAAGACACCTGTTAAAATAAATTTAGTCTAAGATTTAGCTATAACCATCATAAATTTTGATATAAGCTAAGCGAGGATAATGAAAAAATTTCCTGTTAAGCCAATTTGAATATAGCCAAGAGTGATATATTATTTAAACAAGAAAGTTTATAATTAGACAAAGCTTGGAATATTTCTAACTTAGAAGCTTTCCTTGATTTGAATATAATGTATACAATGTTTCCTTATGGATAACTTCCTTCGGCCTTATCTTCTCTTGCCAATTTAAGCCCAATACCATCTTCCAAGATGAAACCATTCATCTAGTTTTCCTCAGGGGGGAGCGTAGGTGAGTGAAGAAAAACAAAAAATCTAGATTCCTTCTTATAGAGGGAGTTTCCTCAATGTATCTATCCCAGTCTTCCAGCTTGAGAATAGTGAAGGTAGATACATGCTTATTGTTGACAACACTCATTTCATAATCTTTAGGTTTCAGAATAGATAAATCTATTCGAATGCTCTTTAAAACTTTATCCAAATCTCTAAGGTATTTTCTTTTAAATATTCTCCTGCAAAGACTCCCAATAGTCTCAATATCAGGATCTACTTGGAGGGTTGAGGCTAGGAACATCGCTGGGATATCCGAATTGACTCGATACTTGTTGGAGTTTTTCTTGAATTCACTTCCCAGGATCACTGAAATGGCTCTAACTACAATACTAAATTTTATCATTAAGATCCTTTTGATCCTGCTAGAAGAGATAACCTCATCGAAGGCTATTTGCTTATGAAAGCTTCTCAATTTAATTGGGGTAGATATTTCTATGCAACTTAAGAGAGAATGCAGGATAGTTACATTGTTATCCTCACTTTCCTTTTAAAGGCTTCTCAAGGGAGTTAAAGGGAAGAGAATCCCAAGCGATAGCTATTCTCATGGAAGCCAAAAAGTCCCCTAATATTCTAACTCCTTTTTTTACAAATGAAAAATTTTTCTCTACAAAAACTTTATAGACTATGAGGAAGGTATAATGAAGTTTGCGTAACATTTCGAAGGGGATGCTACTAAGACCATATATAAGAGGAGATCCAAATGTAATAAGAGAAAAAAATCCATTCCGACTCAATACTTTTGAGAAAATTTTAAAAACTTATGAAGTGCTATTAATAATATGATTGAATTATGAAATTAAAAAAGAAATATGGGAGACACAAGGAGCAAATGATTCCATATAAAACAAAACTATCTAATGGATAAAAATAAGGAGGACCACGTTGAATGACTAGGGGATGGCTACAAGCTAAGAAAGAAAGATTAACCCAGAGGCATATATGACCATTATTACGAATATTCATATATGTAGAGCTATGCACCCTTAATAATGATCCTGAAAAAATCTTCTATAAATGTTGAAAACTATGCTAATGAAATTATGCTAACCATCCTAAGCATACCCCTACTAAAACTAAGAAAGACTCAAAAAGGCACTACTAACTACCAACCATGATGAGCCTAAAGTAATCTCCAAGCCATGGCTGCCTAAAATCCCTACTAAAACTAGTGAAGCTAAATCTATGAGAGAGACAAACCCAACAAATTGCCTCATTACAACATAAAGTGAGTTTTATAAGAAATACTCCCTTTAAGGAAATAAATTAGTGTGGATGAAGATGTTCTTTTAAAGGAGGTTAATTTAATACAATTAGAAGTCTAAGCATAAGGGAACCTTATTTCTTGATAGACTCAAAATTTATGTTATGTTGAGTGTCTAATTGATGACGTTAATTGGTGAGAAGCCAGGTTCCTGAATCTTTAGAGGGATTATATTTCTCAAGGTTGCTTCCTACACCCAAGGTGTCTACTTATGTCAAAGTTATCCCATTTGCCTCCAAATTAGCTAATTCATCTGCTCTCTTATTTCCTTCTCTATAAATGTGATTAATTGATACTTCTTGAAAGGATTCACATAGGGTCAAATCTTGGGAGAGAAGGGAGTTTAACCTCCAGTTTGGAGTAGCTTTTTTCCTTAGCACATTAATAATAATTGTTGAATCCCCTTCAATTTCTAAATGTTGTAATCCCAAGGAAACACACTTTTGAAGACTCTTTATTAATGTGTAAAGTTCTACCCAATTATTTGTTTCCTTTCCAATAGGAGCTGCTAATGTTGCAATTTCCTCACCATCATGATTGTGAATGCTGCAACCAATGCCTACAATTCCAGGGTTTCCTTTGGAAGCACCATCAAAGTTAAGCTTGTGCCATTCATTTTTTGGAGGTCTCCATATGCATTCGTTTCTTTTTGATGATTTATTTTGAGAATTTGAGCCTATATAAGGTGGTAAGATTAAGCCTGCCCATTTCCCACGCATTCTACCATCCCACTGACTCATTCTAAGATCTATTTTAAGGATTTTGACTGTATTACAATTCATTTTTTCTATGATTGCCGCTTCGATTTTATTGCATAGTTGTTCCCGCTCTAGATTTTCTTCTCTGAAAAGTCTTTTCCAAATTTCCCATATTAAAATAGATGGGGAAATAGTCCATAAGTTTGCAAAAATGCTCTTTTTTTTAATGATTGGCCATGCTTGCAATATAGCTTTAAGGGATTGGGGAAGGGCTGAGGACCATCCCAAGTTCCCTTGCAACCATTTCCAGCATTGACTTGTGAAAGGGAAATTTAGGAATAAGTGGTCTACATCTTCTTCATAATTTTCACATAGTGGGCATCTACTTGGACCAGAGAAACCTAGTTTCCTGAAACGGTCGGTACTTAAAAGTCTATAATTCATTGCTAGCCATGTACAAAACCCTGCTTTTGGTGAGCATTCCTTGCCCCAGCATAGGTGAATTGGTAAAGTAGTTTTAGGTCTGTTGTAGCTTTGGGAGATGAGCTTGTATCCATCCTTTGTGTTGTATTCACCTATCTTAGATCCATCCCAAACTAATTTGTCTCTTGAGTTGTCTAATGAAATATTTCTATTTTTGAGAATTTCCCTGATTGCTGATTCTTCAGAAGATGAGATCCCATATTCTTTCAAGGGCTTCCGAACCCAATTCCCCTCATTGAAAATGATGTAGTCTTTGAGAAAGATGACATTCTTGTCCTTTAATAAATTAATGAGGGAAGGGTTGTTTAATTTCCTAGATATTACCTCATAACCTCCCCATGAGTCATCCCAGAACAAAAATTCCTTCCTCGACCCTGGGCACCATGTTAATTTCTCCAAAATAATAAATCTGCATTTCATCATAAAATCCCAAATCCTCAATCCTTTTGGGGGGTCTGATTCTCTAAACATGTTAATGGGGGAGTAATCTTTCAAATATTTGTGAATAAGTATTTTTGCCCATTTCGCTTTGGGGTTTCTAAAGAGCCTCCATAGTAATTTGGCACCTAGGGCTTTCCCTTGATCTCCTAAGTTTTTGAGGCCCACTCCTCCTTCCTCTTTAGG
This sequence comes from Chamaecyparis obtusa, assembly GCA_027943335.1. Classification (NCBI taxonomy): domain Eukaryota; kingdom Viridiplantae; phylum Streptophyta; class Pinopsida; order Cupressales; family Cupressaceae; genus Chamaecyparis; species Chamaecyparis obtusa. The sequence goes on along the minus strand of BSBK01001051.1, from coordinate 1,087,544 downwards.
TTTACAGATGTTTTCCCATGATATTAGTGGAATTTTCTTATTTTCATTGCTTCCTTGCCACAAAAAATGTCCTTAAATGCTTTGTGATTTTTGATCTTTTATTTGAAGGTAAGTGCATACATGATAAATGGTATGTTGGCATAGCAGCCAAGACTGACCTTACCATGGTAGTTTTGCCTACAGAGGATAGCCATCTTCCCTTCCACAAGCTCATTTCATTTTTTATCTTGTCTATAATGGGATCCCATATATTTGTTTCTCTGTTGTCCTTGACTAAGGGAAGACCTAGGTATTTACATGGAAGCTTACCTTCCTTAAAATTGAGGATTCTACAGATATCTTTTTTAGTACCTATATCGATATGAAAAAAGAATATGTCTAATTTATCTAGATTGATTTCTTGTCTGGAGGCTTTTGAATATGTCTCCAAAATCCTCCTAAAGGCTCTTGCCTTGCTTCTTTTACTGGCTCCGTATAAAAGAGTATCATCAACAAAATGCTGATGAGTAGTAGGCTCGAGGTCACTGGTAATAGAAATTCCCTCGATAGCTTCATTATTCCTTTCTTTTGATATGGCCCTGCCTAATGCTTCAGCCATGATTATAAATAGAAATGGGGAGATTGGATCTCCCTGTCTAAGTCCTCTAGATATTCCAAAAAAGCCTTCTGGGGTTCCATTTACTAAGACCTAAATCATAGGAGTGCATATACATTCAAAAATTAAGTAATCCAACTTTTAGCAAATCCAAAGGCTTCCATGCTCTTGCAAAGAAATCTCCAGTCCACTTTGTCATATGCTTTTTTAATGTCGAGTTTGATAAGCATGCTTGGATTCTTATTTGTAAGGATAGAGTGAATAGCTTCTTGGGCTATGATTACCCCATCAAAGATGGATCTTCCTGGAACAAACCCTATTTGTTCTTCGCTGATAATCGTAGGGAGAAGTTTTTGGAGTCTAAGGGCCATTGTTTTGGTAAGCAGTTTATATAAAGTGTTGCATAAAGCGATTGGTCTAAAATCATTAAGGCTAGTAGGTTTCTCTTTTTTGGGAATGAGAGTGATAAAGGTGTTGTTTACTTCTTTAAGAATTTTTCTTGAATTTCTTACCCCTTCTAATGCTTCCGTGACTTCCTCACCAATAAAGTGCCAGTACTTTTGAAAAAAATTGGCCGAGAAGCCATCAAGTCTCTGGGATTTATCTGGATTCATTTGCATTAAGGCATAATGTATTTCGTTCACTATAAATTTACCAGTTAGCATTTGATTATGTTATTTAGTTATGACTTTAGTGATATTTTGAAGTAGTTCTATATGACATCCCAGATTCGACGAATCCCTATTGTTCAAAATATTATCAAAGTAGTTCACTGATTCGTTAGCTATGCCTTTGGGATCTTCTATAGTTTTACCCTCGTCGTTAATGATACATGAAATCCTATTAGCTATTCTCCTTTGTTTGGTACTATTATGAATTTTTTTTGTATTTCTATCCCCTGCTTCCAACCAAGTTTCTCTTGATTTTTGTTTCCAGAAAATTTATTCTCTGGCTAAAATTTCTTCATAATCCTTTAGTAAAACCTTCTCCTTGTGGTACAGGTCATCATTCATTCCCTCCTTAATAAGCTAAGAATTAACTTTCCCTAGTTCAGTTTTGAGTTCTAATTTCTTTTCAAAGATGTTGCCAAACTTAGACGAGTTCCATTCTAATAATTTTCTTTTAATCCATTTGAGTTTATTTACTAATCTATACATTTTGGATCCCTCAATCTGAGGTTCTGACCACCACGTTTCAATGAGTTTCGGGATTTCAGGGTCCCTTAACCATACTTGTTCGAATTTAAAGGCACATTTTTTTGGCCTAGTTTGTGTTAAGATGTTGAGGATAATTGGATAGTGGTCTGATCCAGATAATGGAAGGATGTTTGTCGTAAGTGAAACATCATAGTTGGATAAGCTTCCTTTAAGGAAGAATCTATCTAATTTCTCTACAATGTTGCAGAAGCCTAGTCTTCTATTATTCCATGTGAAGGAGTTATCTTCTGTTGGAATTTTGAGGAGGGAGTTACTATCCCTCCATTGTGTGAAGTCCCTAGCTACTGATGGAAGGGAAGTCGTTCCTCCCCTTTTCTCATAAATATTAGTTATTACATTGAAGTCCCCTCCTAGAAAGCAGAGTGTGTCTCTTTTTTGATCGAGATAGGATCCTATCTCATTCCAAACTATAAGTTTATCTTTATTCTGAATAGGTCCATAAACATTAACTAAATTAAAAGTTAGATTAAGTCTAAAGTTTTTGACCTTTCCACTCATCCGGTATTATCTTTTCTCTGTAATGTTTATTGAAATATTTCGGGGGTCCCAAATAATCACCAAGCCCCTTGATGCACCTTTAGCTGGTGAGGCTTCAATTTCCCTTATCCCTAATTTCTTTTTGAAATTCCCTATTTCTATGTTATCCAACTTAGTTTCTTGAATTAACATAATCTCTAGATTGTGAATTTTGATGCAACGTTTAATTAAACGTTGCTTGTTAGGGGCGTTCATGCCCCTAACATTCCATGATAGGACATTCATGGTGCTTTGGGAAGGCTCTTCCCCTTCCCAACATTCAGAATAGAAGTTATTTTAATCTATCTTGCAGCTTCCCCTGCTAACCCCCTCAATTATGCATTAGGCCTTCTACCTCTTTTCCTTGGTTTTTTTCCACAATCCAGGGAAATCTTACTCTCAATAGGTTGAGCTATGCCTAGAGAAACCTGCTCCTTCATTTCCTTTTCTTTCAGATTTATGAATAACTCTGCTATAGAAACTTCTAAGTTTTCATTGTTCAAATTGGTATTCTCAACAAGGAGTTCCCTTTGGTTCTCAAATTCTTCTGGGTCCCAAATCTCATCCAACAATTCTTCCATCAGTTCCTCTGGTAATGTTTCTTTTATATAATTTTCTATTATATTTACTTCTTCAATTTTCTCTTTTTCAGATTTTGAGTCTTCTAAATATTCTATCGGATCTTCTTTGAGGATGTTCCTAGTATTTGGAGATAAGTTATCATTAATCCCTATCTTTCTTATAGAGGGGCTTATTGTGGGATCTCATCCGATTCCTTATCTTTTGTACCAGTAGTTTGTAGGATCTCTCTCTCCATGCTCCCAGAATTCATGTTTGTGGTTTCCATCTGCCTCCCTGAATTACCTAAGTTAAAACCCAAAAAATCATTGATTTCGTCTACCTCCTCATGACTAATGCGTTCATTGCACTGATTCTTAAACTCCTCTGAGATTGGTTTTATAAAATTTAAGGGTATTGGATTAAAAATCATGTCTTGATGTTCGTTGGACCATGCTTCATCTATTTCATAATATTTTGGATAGTGGCTATTCTTCCTATTGTTCCTCACAGTTAAAGACAAGCCAGTCTCTACATCAGATCTCTTTTCTGGGGATATTGCTGCTTTTTCTAAGATATCAAAAAATGATAAGGTTGTATCTACTTTCATTATTTCTTTAATTAGTATACTTTTCCTCCTATTGATTTCACCAGAATCGTTGGTCTCATCATCGGATGAGAGTGAGAAATCAATATTTTCCTAGGCCATATTAGAGCTTGATTTCCCTTTTTTTTTAAATTTGTTGAAAGAGTCATATTTCTAACTGAGGGCCTATTAGCTTCTGAGAGACACCCTAAGGATCCTTCTTTTGTACTTTATTGATTTTGGATCCCCCTCCTATGACTTGTTCTGCTTCAAAAGAAACACTTCCTCCTAATACCAGCTCTTTATTATCAACATTATTACACCTGAACATTCCATCTTTGTGTCATTGTGTTAATTCCTCATTTATTTCTATCTGTACTACCCTAAGTTCTCCCATAATTTCATCAGCCAATTTCACTTTGTTTTCAGTGACTTGTACTCTAACTTCTGGAGATAGGGGAACAGAGGACTTGCTAGGACTATGTTCTACAAGCTGGCTCTTATTCTGATCACTCTCGAAGATTCCCAAAGATTGAGTGGCTGGATAGGATGAGGAGTAAATAATTTTTCCCGAGCTAGGAGCTAAAGTCCCTATAGTGGTCATAGGGTTCCTAGGAATGGGAACTTGAGGTGTAATACCATAAATAATTCAACAATTTTTTTCAATTACAAACCCTCCCTTGTTATCAAGGAAAGTAACCTTAATATCTTTATTGCCCAGATTAAGGGTTGGGGTAGACTGGTGCTCTAAAGGACTGGTAGTATTAACAGGGATATTCTCTTTTACCTCTTCGATTTCTAAGGAATTTTCAACTATAGTGGGCTTGATGACCACTGAATTTGATTTACAACAAATTTTGATAGGTGGGATTGTCTTCTTATGAAGGTTCATTTTAACTATAATAATCTTTTCTGCATAATTTTGCTTTGTTTCAACCAACCCTATATATTTGCCTATACAATTTCCTATTTTTCTAAGACTTTCCTACCAGGTAAATTCTAGAGGAAGGTTTTTAAGGATGAAATCTTTATCACCATAAAGTCAGTAAGCTTTTCAGGGTTCAAAAAGGGAGTCCAATCCAAAACTGTAAATTCTATATCTCTGTATTTAGGGAAGCCTTCTGATAATACCTATTTTTTAAGTGCTTTGGTACTAAAATCTAGATAAATGAAGTTTTCAGTAAGAATTGACTCTACTACCTTTTGTTGCCATCTAGATTTCAACCATGTCGCTATGTCGCTTATTGATGCTTCAAATCCATTCCACCCGCATATAATTCCAAAGCCTACACACACACTCTAGATCCTTTCTATACATCCATCTTTTAGTTCTAAATCAAGGGTTTCCATATTAGAGCTCATTTGATTAGAGCATAAAGAAAAATTAACGTGTGGGTTGTTGTCTTCATATCTCCGATTATGGATCCCTACTGGATCAACTCTCCTATGTGGAGGGAAATAGACATTACCATTCTTAATTAATGTATTATGAAAGGATTCATTATATCTACCTCCGCCTGTGGTTTCTGCATATCTATCATGTTTATCTTCAACAATGTTGTTGTCTGAATCAGAAGGGGGGCTTTTATACATACCTTTGTTATGGTGATGTGGAGGCATATATACACTCGTGTCTATCTGAAGCTAATTCACGGTAGTGGGTAACCACCTATTTTTAGGGTTTTTGCCTCCATGGATCCTCTCCAAGTTTGGTCGGTGAGTATTAGGGTTTAGAAATGTGACCTTTTTTCCCAAACCAGAGCTCGATTTAAGCTTATGGGGCAGAGAGTAGTAATGATCTTTTAGGGATTTGAGATGTTTGTAACTGTTGTTGAGGGGGATTATAAAAGGAATCTGATGTAAAGATCAATGGTGTGATCATAGACTCCTTTCATGTTGCTTAGCCTTTCTTGAGTTTTGTTTATGAGCCGATATCCATAGATTTTCCTAGGCACGAGCAAGCATCTCCCATGGTAAAGCCCTAGAAAATGTTCTAGGGGAAGAATGTTGTTTCGCCCGTGAGTTTTTATCCTGAACAAAGATTGGGAAATTTCCTTTCAGAGTTGCATACTTGGTACTTGCAAAAAAACACAACTGGGAGTCCAAAGAGACAGTCGTAAAGATGCAAGAATTCACAGAAAAAAGCAGAGCCATCACAAACTAATTTGTTGTTTAGAGCATTTTTTAAATTAGAAATGATTTATTAGTGGCTTTATGATTTTTGATAATATTAAAAAGGGATAATTTCTGAATTAGGAGATTTAGTTGATTATTTTTAATTAGACTTATGATGAAATTATATTGTCTTTAGTAATTTTAATCCTAGGATCAATTTATTTTAATAATGTAATAAATTGATTTACTAGGTGATTAGAATTTAATTTAATAATTGTAATTATAGTTTGTTAGCGATTATTTAATAGATTAATTTTGTAATGGAACTTTACAAGTTAGTTTATTTATTAAATTCTATTGCATGTTTATTTTCTTCCTTTTGCATTTGGGTTAGAAGGGAATCTTTTACATCAGCCTATTAGGAATGTTACCAGAGGTGGGGTTAGGGTTGTTGTGTTTATTTTGTTTGACTTGCATACTTCACTAGCAGTTGATCTTGTTGTAACCCAACCAAGTTATGGAAATTGATTTTTATGATGGAAATTGTTTATTGTGTGTTCCTATCATTCTTTGGAACCAAATTTGGATATTATGATTTATGGTGACCTTGAGTTATGGTTTTGAGATTATGAACCTAGGGTAGGTTATCTAGGTGTTAAAAGGGAAGTGATTTTTTTTGGAGGTGTCGAAGCCCAAAAGTGGCTCCCTAGGTATCCTTAGTAGGCTAATTAATCAAGTGATAATATAAACTAAATGGGGTTTTAAAATGAATTAATAAGATAATGGTTTCCTTGCCCATGCCTTGAGTGCTACTATAGGCTAATGATGGGAGTGGGAGAAGATTCTTGCCCATCTAGTAGTGATGGTGAGTCTGGCATGATCGGTTATCCTTGTCTACATGAGAGGATTTTAGGTTCTACATATGATCACACTTGGATATTGGAGTCCAGTGAGATTGTTCCAAGGGGTTGACATATGTGATGTCACTTCCCTAATTTCATCTTAGGTTTCCTACATGTGTTGGTTACCTCTGGATTGGTATGTGTACCTTTGATTTTGATATGTACCCTTGAGATAGGAGCTTCTAGGTCCCTTGCTTAGTTTTACCTAATTGGTTTGGTATTGTTATCCAAGTGGGATATGATGTTATCTCCTCAACATGGTGGGACTAGAACCACAAGTTTCCATAAGGTCAGGAGGTAGTGATTACTTTACCATTTGAGACTTTGACATTCTTGTACCAGTGTTGGATGATCCTTATTGCATTTGTTTTCTATCCTATCTTCTTGGAGACTTATTGTTGTACTTTCTTTATTTATACTTTATATTTAATCATAATTACATACCCTGCAACTTGTGCAGTGGATGTTGGAGATTGTGTATACTTTATTATTCAGATGTATTTATGATGTAATATGTAGATGATTCTTGTAATTGATAAATGTAATTATATTTACATAGTTTCTACATTAAGGAACCCTTGAGATTTGTAATCTGAATTTGAGATTTTTTTTGTGTACTTACAAACTTTATGTTTTACTTCTGATTGTTTATTCATTATTGTTTGTAAACACTTACAAAAAAATTATTCTGCAAACTTAGTAACATATTTTAGGTTAATATCTCCTGGGTTCCCTGATGGGGCATTACAAGTTTAAACACCTAGGCTATGATCACTTGAATGGATTAGAATGTACCTTGTTAGAAATAGGTGATACCAAATTGGGCCATGTAAACTTAAGGGAGTTATGGGGTAGAGTTAGGAAACCAAATAGACACCCAATTATCAAGAAGTTAGTAGACATTAGGTTGCTAGAAGATTCCAGATTCCCTGTTGTCATGTAGAGTGTTGATTTAATCATGTAGTACATTAAAAAATATAATCTAAACATAAGATAAATTAAAACATAGGATGAAAGAGTGCTCATTACTCTTAATGGAGAAATAATTCAAAACTTCTTTTGATTGCCAATAAGAGAGGCGTATGCATATTGGGATTTTACTTCTTCCCAAACTGAATTTAGTCTGAAGAGAGGTGTCTACAGAATAAAAATTACAAAAAAATAGTTTTTTTCCACTGAAGTAGGGTCAGTCAAAACTACTCAAAATGATCCTCCAGACACCTGTTAAGGGAAAAATCACATATATTATAGTACTCATGCATAGGCTTAGAGGAGATGATGATACTATCTACCAAAATGAGTGGATTTTTCTTTGTTGAGATGCTTTGTGTTGGATTAGGATACTTGGATTGGGCAAGAATAATTAGTGATCAAATACATCAGCTAATCAACGTGTTTCAATTAAATCAATTCTTTTACATGTCTTTATATGTGGTGTATGCCCTAGCTTAGACTCAATAATGGCTTGGGTTGGAACACGTGCAAGAATTTGAAGAAAATATGAATAGATTTATTACTTCTATCCTAGTTTGCAATTGCATAATAGTTATGCAAATTTTCATAGAGTGAATGACACTTTTACAAAGGAGACCAAAATCATAAGTATATAAGAAGATTTATGCTCACCAAGATGTACAATAGGTGAACCTATATACCCGAATGCATATCAAAGATGTGGTGTAAATAGTAATTAATGCAATGCATACAAAGTAGATCTAGATACCAAATCAGAATGGAAATAGTGTCAAGTTCACCAATATGTGCAATATGAAAAGGGAAGCAATGAAAAGGGGATATATCACTTATCCTTTTCAAGATTACACATTTGGAAGGAAGATTTCCTGATAGGCTCAAGTGGTGACTTAAGTGCTAAATGGGGCAATGATCCTTCACTAAATATGAAATTTTGAAATGGGAAATGATAATAAAATAGGAAATACAAATTAAGAAATATTAATATGCACTTAAAATCAAAACAAGAGTTATTCTACTTGATATCTGAATATCAAACAAATAAAATCCTAGAAATACCTGTAATCACTATTTTGAGATCCTGAAACTATCGTCTGTCTTCTTGTCAAATTTGAGCTAGATTTGGAGGGTATACAATGGATGAGCCATTTTGTACCAAGGTACACAATGGTTGAGTTGTTCTGTACCATGTTTTTTTGCCTGAAAGTTATAGGGATGCTTTGATTATTCTTGATCTATGTAGAAAAGTTTTGATAGCTTCGTAACATGTTCCCGCACACAAAAAAAAATAAAGAGGAAGGATGGATAAAGGGGTTTTCCTCAGTCAAACCCATATTTAGAAATCAAACTTGAAATTAAATGAAGTAAAGGAAAGTGTGTTGTCATATAGCAGAGGTTAGATCTAATTAATAAAGTATATCATACCTTTGCAACACAAATGCTTCTTTGAATGTGATCAAATATGTTGATGCAATAGCTTTGACTTAGAACAAAAACCCAAAAGGAAATCATGAAATACAAAACCTCATGGATTGAATGTTGTAATTCACCACAAAGCTTTGGTTGAGGGAGAAATAAGAAGACTTGAAGATGTGGGTGTATCTCCTTCCTTGATATAAAATTATTTTTCTTGGCTTCCAATGGGGAAAGAATCTAGATCTATGGAGAGAGACACCTTGGATGCTTGACATGAATACTTGATTGCTTGATGGCTCTTGAACTTGATTTGGTTCCTTTCACTTGATACCTTGATAGCAGTAATGAATTAATAATAATGGATAGTGGATACCAAAATGAGGAGTGATAGGGTGTTTATATACGTCTCATGACATTTTAGGGATTAAAACTCAACCAAGCTGAGTATAAGTCATAATCCTCCACTAAATTATCAAGAGAGGACCCAATTCAAATTTGGGCTTAATATTTGGGATATAGAGTTACCGAGTCACCTTATACCCAAGTATAGAATGACCGAGTCATTCTATACATGCCAATTAGGGCCCAAATTGGGACCATGGGTCCCAGGCAATGAGAGGATGTGGGAAAACAAGGTATAGCCAATTCTACGGTCGAGAGAGAATATAAAAGTCATAAATGGTGATATAGGGCTAAGGTGATGAAATAAATTATGGGATTGGAGGAAAAATAGAGGGGCACACTTAGAAATAAGGGCTAACCTAGACTTTGAAAAATATTGAAAAGAGAGAGGACCTATATTTGAATTTAGGTGTCTATTAAGCATTATATGAGGTAATGTTATAGAAAACACTCTAAATTTGGTAAAAAATAGTCCTTAAATGTTACACTAATTAGGTGCTTATAACTTAGGATGGCACACGTCCATGCCACATTGAATGACTTTGGTATTCAAGGATTCCAACTCCCTTTCAAGCCTAATCTTGTGCTAAAAAATGTTACCGAAGTGAGCTATATACCATTCTTCAACCTAACTCTTTAAAAATTATAATTTTTTGAAGAATATGAACACTTTTTTCCCAAACCAATGAGGGTATTCCTTCCACCATTTATAAACCAAACTTGTAGAATTATCATCCCTAAACCATGTCTTTTCTATTTTGAATGAGTAGGTGATGGGAATATTGCCCTCTTGGAGTCTCAACAATATAGTATAGTGATCATAACATGTTATAGGGAGAATTTCAGTTTCATAGACCACTGTAAGTTCCACCCATTTCCCTTCCAATAACGACCGATCTAATTTTTCTTCTATATATCAAAAGCCTTGTCTATGATTTATCTAGGTAAAGGACCCATTAGAATATTGAACTTCAAAAAGACTACTCCCAATGACAAAATTCTAAAAATAAAACTAAGAAGAGACAAATATATTCAAGCCCAAAAATCTATTAGTCATAGCTAAAATCACATTAAGATCTCCCCCTAAAATAACCACTTCACGTTGTAAATCATAAATTTTACTAAACAGAGTTGACCATAACATTTTTTTCTAAAAAATACTTACAAGTCCATTAATACTAAATATAAACACATCTTTATGAAAATTCAATGATTTTGATTAAGTAAAAGAAGGTTTTGAAGGGACTCAAAATCCTTAACATTAGCATTACAAAAGGATAGGCATTAAAGCACACAAAAAAACTAAACTATGGCCTAGAGCCAACAAGAAAGAATGCTAGCACAAAAAGAGATAGAGCTAGCACAACACCAGAGACCAGCAAAAACCAGCAAACAAACACAAAAAGACTAGAAAAAATAGAATTAAGAAATTTTTCAGGAGCTCAGCCACTTCCAATTCTAGTTGATCCATGTTGGCAACAACGCTCTTCAGGTTCTCAATCATCTTGTTAGTTTTCAATGCTTTCTTCTTGGTACTCACCCAATTCATTTTCCCAGGTCTAGCAACCTCTTCAAAGCCAACATCCTTATCACCATCAATCTCCACAATGGTCTTTTCCTAATTTATCTACTCCAACCTCCCAACTAATATTTTCAGGTGTTCCGCATCAGCTTTAAGGATCTTATAGATTTTTTCACCAATTTTCTTCAAAGTGGCCTCCAGACTAGAAACCCTGGTCTTCACTTCCCAAATTTATTATCATAGCTTTTTGTCAGGGCTTCAACATCATTCACTACTTTAGCAAGGTCCTCAACATCCTCAGGAAGAGAGTTTTTCTTACCCACATCTAAAGACTCAAGAGCTTCAAGCCTACTTGAAAGTGACCTATGCTTAATGTTGATATCCTTCACTTCATGGAACACCCATCTAATAAGCCTATAGAAATCCATTGCACTCCCTTTAGTAGTTTTCAGTACATTAATGGAAGTCTCTTTATTGTAGCGGTCTAGCTCACTAAGATTAGGACCTTTCCAAGTATCCAACTAAGTCGCTTCTACCTCCTAAGAGCTAGCAGGGGGATGTAGACATCCTCCTCAAAGGAATTTTTTTTCTATTCTCTAGTTCCAGGAAGGGATATGCTAGCCACATTGGTAACCGATGTAGGTGAGAGGACCAAGAAATCACCCTTACTCTTACCAATCTGACAAGCAGGGGAACAATCACTTCACTTAGATTTATTCATGGGGGGGGGGGGTAAACTTAGGGTCATCATCAAATTTAGTGTCCCACCCCTCCTCTTCACCTTCCCCATCATCAAAAAAATCCTCCTCTTTCACCCTTTTCTACTTCTTATCTTTGGGATGGGGATTCCCACCCTTCTTAGGAACAGATGAGGGCATAGCAACAGGAGACTTTCCTTTTCCCTTTCCCACATTCTTGGGATTCTTCATGAGATTAGAGGACATGTACTCATCAGCATATGTATCCCAAACCTTCTCTTCACCTTCCCCCATATCATACATCTCTTCCTCCGAGTCAGTGTAGCCAAGAACATGATGATCAATAAAAGTAACTTTAAAATAATCATAAATTAAAAGTATGAGGCCCTCATGGAAAGCAAGATTTCCCCCAAGGATTATCCCTAAAATCCTTAATAATTTTATTCATAGAAAAATGAAGGTAAAAAGGAAAAGAAACCTTCTCACCATGCCAAAAATTATCCATAAGAAAAAAATGGTACTCATACACTCTAGTAAACCAGCCATCAAGAGTGAAATGCTACATTATAGCCATGAGAAATTTCCTCCACACCGGCTTGATAACCTTTGACACAGTAGGTTTTGTTGATTTTGACCAATTTTCCCCTCTCTTCATCCTCTTTAGAGTATCTTCTAACAATCAAGTCTATAAGCTTCATGTCCATATAGAAATTCTTCCCATCCAAAGGAAGCCCCATGATTTCACCAATAACCCCTTCATCCACTTTCACCGACCTGCCACAAATGATAATTTTTCCATCATTCCATTCTTTCTTGAACAACTTAGTGACTATAGGGTTTTTCCCATGGAGTCTCTGCATGAAATAAATGACATTACCCTTACTAAGGAGACTTTAGACCTTAGGTTTTTCCTTCCACTTATTACAGGAAATTGAATCCATCCTCTTCCTATCACCACCCATCTTGCCCTTCTCATCTCTCTGCAAAGTCATCCAAAAGCTAACTCTCTGTAAGAAATGTGAAGTGACTATGCCATAGAGACTAACATTCATAAACCAAATAAATCCTTACAACACCCACAAAATATGTGAAGCCTTATAATCATTAAGAGCCTTCCTGTTGATCAAATAATTGCCACCAATTTCCATAATTAAACAACCAAATTGTGCCTTCATTGGAATCAGTGAAGATTTTTCACATCATTTTGTGGGTTTGTTCATAGTTCAATATGACCTTCACATCATTATTAAATATCACTTCACCCTATCATGTGAGTGACAAATCATCCTTGACACCAACATTGGCAAGCCAATCAGCCATGATGCTAGCCTCCAGATAGACATGGGATATATAAAAACTATCAAAATAATTTATAATGTTAATTGAGGACATAATTATGTTATTAATAGTCCAAGAAGCCTTTATTAGACCCTTAAGACACAATGATATTTTTTGAATCACCCTCAATCCAAGCTCTTTGACAATTTAGTCATTTTACTAGCATCAAATCCTAGTAGGCTCCCATAGCCTCAACATGGTGGTTGGTATGATTTCCCAAAGGAGTTCCACCATAGCCATGCATAGGCCCTTATCACCTTTGATCACTCCCCCATGCTATGAAAATTTAATGTTGATACTTTAACCAACTACCATTTTTTTTCATGAGCACAAAGGATAACACTTACCGATCTTAGATTATACAAAACCCCTAACCCTCCCAATGCACCATCAATCTCCAGACAAACACCTTGCTATAATTTCCAATATTTTAAGAGACGGTCTATCTCGCCAAGACTTGGTTTGAATTATTGAATTAGAACTACGTTTGTTTCCATTTTATCAAACCCTCTTTTGATCAAACAAATTTTTTTAGGGGCATTACAACCTCTAACATTCTACAAAAGGACATTTAGAAGGTTTAGGAAAGCAAGAATCCCTTTTCCCAATCTCAATTTATTTTGTCCTTTTACACTCTTGACTAAATCCAATTTTAGGCGCTTAGACTTTGGACCTCTTTTTTTTCCTTCCCCCAATCTTGACTTTAGTAGACTTTGATTTTGTCTAGCTTATCGTCTGAACCTCCAAAATTCCTTCCTCATCATTAATACCTAAGGCACATTCATTTTCATCAAACAAAGAATCAAACATACCCTTCACAGTTTGTGAATTCAAAGAAAGTTCCTAAATGACCTCTTCTAGCACAAAATTTTGATATCATCTTAGAGACATATGAGTATCCTTAAATTGTATCTCTTGGTTGCATTCTTCAACCCAAAAGTTACCAAGCTCATATTCAACCCTAGCTTGGTTATGCTTGACTTCATTTTCAATCTTTTCAGGGAATAAGTATTCCTTATGATCTTGTTAGTCCTAAGGGTCCAAGATTACTGAGAGTGGGTGGGGGGGATGAATCATTAATCTAAGATATCTGATACTTTTTACTTCTTTTAACACAAATATAACATTCACTATTTTACCGATTGATAAGAAAATAAAACTTAACCAAATAAACACAACCACCACAATGCAGGCAACACATAACATAGATATTATTTCTCATGGAAACCCAAATGGTTGAAAACCACATGTGAGATGAAACTCACAAATTTAGTACTCTTTTGAAGTACACCCTATTAGGAGCTTAACCTTGTTGGGAGTTTTACAAAGACACTGTTAGTGTATGCACCCAAAAATGGTCGCCTAGACTTTGGGCCCCATTTATTTGATTTATCAACTCTGAATCACTTTTATCAATAATCAATATTTTCAACATTATCAATTTCTTGATCAAGTCTTAATTTCGATTATATATTGGATTTTTATCCTATGGGCTAACCATTTATCCTAAGTTTTTATTTACTTAAAAAGGAATATTTCCTCCCCTTTTATTTAAATAAAAAGGCCCACCTTTTCATCTTATCCTAAGTTGCACAAATAAAGTATTATTCTTATTTTATAAAAAGAGAAAAGTATTTTTTGTCTCATATGGACACTAAAGTCAACTCCTATTTTCCTATTGGAGGATATTTGTGCACAAGGATCAAGCTTCCATTTTTCTCCACCATTGATTAAGTCTATTGCCTCTTAATCTCAATGGTCCATTTCACCTCACTTCTTATAAAAGGAGAGCTCTCCTTCATTTGCAAGTCCATCTCTTTTATGCTAATGTTATGCTGCAGGTTTTCTAGGTGCATTTGGAGCTTTTGGAGATCATTGCTACATCAAGCTTTTCTTGGATTTCCTCATTGCCTCATAGTTTAGACTTCATTTCTTGCATTATCATAGCATCCATAGCTTCATTTCATAGCTTAGTTTCTTTTATGCAATAGATAACTTCACATAGCTTAATTAGGAAGGTTGTAATCCTTTGTATTTCCTTTCAATAGCTTAATTTGTACTTTCATTTCCATAGAATAGTTTGCATTCTCATTTAGATTTGCATTGCATTGCATACTTTGATTTCATGGAAGATATTGGTACTCTTTCCCTTGTCTTCATTGTGAATCTCTCATTGTATGGTTGACTAGCAAGGTCACTAGTTTCATAGCTCTAGCTGAGAGCAAATCTATCAAGTTCCTTGCAACTCCATGCATAGAGAGCTATGAGTCACTTTGTGAGGCCTCATTGTTGAGCAACCTTGCATGTAAGGATTCATAGAAGTGTGGTCACTTTTGATCCATACATTTTTGACACCCACCGTGGGGCAGAGTGGATAGACTTTGTCCTTTAGTTTCTTGCATTTTCATCATTTTTCAGATTAATTTTTGGATATTTTGCATTTTCTATTTTTCTGTCTCAAAGTATCGCGTGACACTTCTCAGGTATATCATGTGATAGACCTTATAATATGGGTGTGACACTTCATGTCAAGGAAGAATCACCCACCAGTATTAAGGTCTATCACCTGGCATCACGCAAAGTATCGCCCGCATGTTCTGTAGTGTATCGCCCAGACTGAGGTATATTGCCCGGGTACAGGAAACTGTGTCGCGCGATTTTGGTGAAGTCTGAGGTATATCGCCTGATTTGATAGAGAGTTGCAATTTGAGTTTTATTATCCGAATCTGATCATATTTAGTTTGCTAGTTTACTTTATTGCATTTAAATAGATCTAACTTGTATTTCTTAGCCTCTATTAGTCAATTTTTTGCATCATTTTCATTTAGATTTTGGATTTCCCTAACCGTAATTATCTAACAAGTTGTGGTTGTAGGGGCTTTGCTTGAAGAAGATTTCCATAAATTACATACTAAAGGGCTACTAATGGTTTTTCCAGGGCTGCCTAAAGCATAATCAAAAGCAAAAAAAGAAAAAACAATTTTCAAGTGTTTGTGATTTATTTCCTTTCAAGTGTGGCATCTACTAACTATTTTAGGAATCTTAATACCTTGTGGAAGAGATTTTGTGGTGGTAGGAGAAGTATGCTCTTCACCTTTAGGTGAACTAGAAAATCTTGACCCATCTTAAGGTTTTGGAAGCAAGGGGGTAATTGAATATTTGTTTGGTGTGTTTGGGAGAAGTTTTTGAGATAGGGGAGTATGCTCTTCACCCTCGTGGTGAACCAAAAACCTTGAACCTCAAAAATTATCTATTCTTTGTTTAGTTTAGGATCCTTTAGTGGGTCTGCTCTTGAGCAATCAAGAGGAATGACCCAAGTGAGGACAAGCCTTTTGCCGACTATTCCAACTCACTATAATCTCAAGGCTATCGAGGACACAAAACTTTGGTAGACATAACACTTATCTTTGCTTGATGTGAGTAGCTCATGGGATTGCGACCATGGGGAAAGCATTGAGCAAGAATGCTTAAGGTACTCTTGAGGCCGCGAGGTCTGAGTCCTCTATGAGGAGCAAGAGGGGTGTTATGAACAGAAGCCCTTACTAAGAACCCTAGGTTAGAGACCACCTATTTTAGCCGCTTATCTTCTTAGTGCAAGGATTGATCCAAGTGGACTAACCTAGATCACCCCAAGATACTCACCATATGTGTCCCTTTGGTTGTGTTGTTTGACACTTCCATGACAAAGCTAATATCTCTTGTGGGCAACCACTTGGTGTGAGGCAAGGGGGCATCAAGTTGTGGGCTAAGTTGGTAAGTATTGAGCCTTGTCTTGTAGGTAGATATTGCTTGAAGTGTCTTCAATTGTGTGATATCAGTGTAAACATTCTCAACATACAAACAATCGGTAGCATTCATAGGGTGCAATTTTATTTTTGATATCATAAGTGTTTGTCTTGGCAAGGTTGCTTTCGCCCTTGTTTCAAGTGTTTGAAGACATGTTTGATCCTCTACTATTTGCAAACCTATCCAAATGCTGTTAAATTTGTGATTGAAATTAGACATTTTCACCCTAACATTCAGAGAATCCAAAATCAGGCCTTAAAAACTTGAAATTTTGCACAAATTGGTCAAAAAACTGCATCAGCAAATTGCATCAGCATCGCCTACTTAAGAGAGAAATATCGCGTGATAGTTCACTTGGAACTGTATCACCTAACAGTTATTAGGTCTGTTGCCTGTCATTTTTGAGGTCTATCGCTTGGCATCATGCGAAGTATCGCACGGTCTTAGGTATATCGCCCGGTTTGTCTGGAGTCTGTCGCCTGAGAATTTTCAGCAGTATTCTTAATTCCACTCATTAAGTTGCCTTTTAGTACGACTTGGCCTTTGAATAGGTTATCTAAAATCACTGTTAGAGACCTGTTTTGACCACAAATTTCTGATTTTAGCCTTCTAGGGATCATCTCAATTGATTTATAAGGTTACCTTGAAAATAATTTGTCAAGTTAGAAAGATATTCCTAGTGAACAGTTTGTCTTTAGAATTGTTGATTACACCCTTGGAGAATTCTGATCCTACTATTGTCCAAATCATTTTTCTTATATCTCAATTTCAATTTCAATTTGGCTAAGTCCAACCTCCTAATTCAAAAGTGCAAGGGTATTCACCCTTTGATTTGAAGCACCTCTTTGACAGTGTTGGTGATGCCTTTTATTTTTCTATCTTTTCATCTTCTCTTTGGACAATAGAGAATCTCAATTATCCTAGGTTGGAATTGACACTTTGAGAGATTGACCCATCATCAAGAATCTATTTCTTTCATGTCAGTTACAAAAAGGTACCAAGTCAATCAAGGGAAGCAACCCCCTATTGCCTTTAGCCAGTTACCACCAGTTAAGGCTCGTCAACAGCACAAGGGAAAAGAACCCCTTTTCGATCAATCTCCTAAAAGTGAATCTGAAGTTTTTTTAATCCAAAAGGTAATCCTAGTGAAGTGAGCACCTCTTTAGCACCACTTTCATCAAGTATGGACATGAGTTACACTTTCACTCGACAACAAAGAGAAGCCATGAATCAAACTCTTGAGGATATTTTCTAATGACATAGAGTGTATGGTGGTTCTTCTCATGCTAGTCCACCCGGGTCACCCCCCAACAACACAAGGTATTTTGATGCTCATCAACAAGCTGAGAGACATTATAGGCAAACTCACTCAGATTTAGGGTCACAACATGAGGACCAGATCAACGAATCTAGTGACCATCACATCAACGTAGCCAACGCAATAAGGTATTCAAGACAATCTTCTCCACTTAAAGATACCTCTCGATATGCAAATATCGGATTGAAAAGCATTGAAAGGGAGAAGCAAGCCTATCTAGATGAACAAGCCACCAAAAAAGAGAAATTTAGACAATTAGAGGAAGAGGAACGTGCATTATTGGATATAAGAAAGAGAGTCACCCAAGAAGAAGAAGATAGGCTCTATGCACAACAACTCCAAAATCAATTTAATGGGAGGGGTACCAATAGTGGGACCAACTCACCCCCATCTACCCCTTCACCAAGTCCTAGAAGAAGGTCAAGGATGCCCTCAAGGTCCCCAAGTCCTAGAGGAAGAAGGACTTCAAGATATGATCACCATAAGAGATGATCACCTCATAGATTTTCAAAACAACCCTCCCAATGAGCACATCATGGTTCATGACATGGAGGAAGTCATGCCAACTCTGATAAAATGGATTTTATGACTATGCAACAAGAACCAGCTTTTCAAGCATATGTAGAACAAAACAAGGACCAATTCCGAGAAAGTCTCATCAACAAAGGTGCTAAGGTCCCATATAATTTTGATGTCTACCAAAAGATTAAGAAATAGAATCCTTCAACCAATGAGGTGATCATGCAAATGCAAAAGGATATAGAAAGGATGAGGGCTCCTAAGAGCACATTTAATTTGGACTCCATATGTCCCAACCCTATAGACAAAAGTGTGGTGATGATTGAATTTCCTAAGAAGGTTGAGTTCCCAACTTATGACAAATATGATGGCATTGGTGATCCTCATGACCATGTTAGACAATTTTATATAATGAGCTTTTCTTTTCATCATGAAGACTCCTATTTAATGAGATTATTCCCAAGGAGTCTAAAAGGTCAAGCTATGGAGTGGTTCACCTACCTTACTCCTCCAGTGAAGACATTTAAAGAACTTGTCCAAAGATTTGTCCAACATTTTACTTACAATCTATCTAGGTCAGTCACAATGCTTGATTTGTGCAAACTCAAACAAAATCAAGGGGAGCCTTGTGTCACCTTCTTGCAAAGATGGAGATGGTTATGCTCAAAGTATCCTAGGACAATTCTTGAGGAAGAGAGCATAGACATCATTGTGAGAAATTTAATACCAGAGCTAAGATATGAGGTCAAGAAGATCCCATTTAATTCTTTTGATACCATGGTAGAAGTGGCATGTCGCATAGAGGATGTCCTAAAAGAACAATGAATTTTGGCTAAACCAACTAATAACAACAATGGCCAAAACAACAACAATAATGGTAATAAGGACAAAAAAACCCTTATTGGAACAAGAATAAGCAAGTGGTCAATGACGGAGTTGTTGACTCATCTCAACCTAAGAATGAAGGAGTTCTTAATCTCTCCAATGCAGTCCAAGCCATGAAGCTACAAACATCTTCAGCACAACAAGAGAATAAACCCAAGTATCAAGTGAGACCTAAAATAGAAAAGAGGCAATTTACCAAACTTGGGGACTCCTATGCAGACATTTTCAAGATGTTAATTGCTCATAATTTGGCGCACCCCCAAGATCCTACAAAGCACCACATACCAGATCCTAAGCCTCATTGGTGGGATGAGAAGGCTTTTTGTGTCTTTCACAATGGGATTGGACATGATATTGAAAATTGTTTTAAACTTAAGCATCTTGTCCAAGATCTCATTGAAAGTGGACGATTGCAAGTTGATGGTTTAACCACTAATGTGGATCACAAAGCTTTTAAAGAACCCTTGCCCAAATATGAGAAAGGAGAGAATTCTAACAACAAGAGCGGCAAGGCTACTATCAACTACACCTACACAAATGCTGAAAATGTTATTAATATGCTTGAAGTTGTTGATGATAATGTCAACATGATGAGAGGGAAAGACCCTTATGGATATGATGTGGATTCAAATCCTATGCTTGATGAAGGACCCGTTGTGGTACTAAGAGGTCCTCACTCATGAAGGATGTCTAAACCCCTCAATGCAGTCACTAGGAGTCAGTCTCAAGCTCCCATTATTATTAGAGGACCTAACTCTAGTAAGTCTAAGCAGCCAGTGTCAAAAGGTGTTCTTCCTAAATCTGTTGTTGGTCCTGAGTTGAATTATAATCTTGTTGACCAATTACAACGTACACCAGCATAGATTTCAATCTTTGAGCTTTTGGAATTGTCCCCTAAGCATAAGTGTGTCCTTGAGGATGCCTTGTGAGCGGCTAATGTCCCTAATCATATAGATGTAGATCAATTCTAGAATATGGTCATCCACTTGGCTAGCCCTCACTACCTTACATTCTTAGAAGAAGATGATAATCATTAAGCCACCCACACAATTTGGCCCTTCATATAGAGGTTATGATCCATAGAACCCATGTTAGGCGCGTGTTGATAGATGGGGGTGCTGGGCTTAATATTTGTTCTTTGAGCTTATTGAAGGCCTTGGGTTATTCAGAAGAAGTCATTGAAACAAGAAAGAAGATAACTATCAAGGCTTATGATGAAGCAGAACGTAGTTCTAAAGGATTGGTTGTTCTTCCTATCCAAATTGGTCTTGTAGAGAAAGATATTTTGTTTCAGATTGTTGATGCTGGTCCTTTGGCTTACAATATTTTGTTGGGTAGACCTTGGATACATGAGATGCAAGCGGTCCCATCTACTTATCATCAGTGTGTGAAGTTCCCTTATAATGGAGTAGAAGTTTGCATACTCGGGGATAGCACATTGTCAGTCAACACCATTTCAGTAGGGTCTCACATTCCTTTGAATAGGGAGGCTGACACTTTTGATACTACATTTGAACAATGCAAAGACAAATTCAAAGCCATGGATCTTGGCATGGGAGATTACAAAATTGATTCATTCACAAAATTTCAAATTTCCCCTAGGTCTTATGGAAAACCTTCTCAAGATATGAAACCCTCGTCTTCAGCCATGACATTGTTTGACAAGTCTGTGGAATCCTCAGTTCCGATCCAAGAAGAAAAAGAAGAGGTTGTCATTAGGGACTGGATTTACCGAGAAGAGAAATACCTACATAATGAGAATTTTGCACCTTCCCCTATAGCTTATGGGAGAGGGTATACATTGGTCAAGAATATGGGTTATCCAGGACATGGCCCCTTTAGTCATAGGTTGGATGCTAGGGATGAACCTCTTAACCATGCCCTTTTTGGATGAAGGAATAAGTCAACAGTTGGCTTAGGTTTTGAAAATAAGAAACAAAAAAGTGTCCCTATCTCAGCTACGACGGACAGTGACAATGACTCAGACTACACACCTAATCTCTCTAATCAACAAGACATGTCTAATGATTGGGTGCCTTCAACAAATCTCCTTTGGGGAGATTCAAAAGATTTGACAACTAACAGTATGAATGCTAGATTGACAATGGAAAGTGCTGCTATCCTAGCTGCGATGGATAGTAACAATGCTAGTGTTAGAGAAGGGGAAACTCTTCCCAATCTTGAGGCTTCTACATCACAAGGCCCAAATAATGATTCAGAAACAGACTCACATGAGTTCGAATGGGACTCACTTTCAGATGCAATAGTTGATTTGGACATGGATGTTGTCCATACTTATAGTATTCAACCCGATGTGACCAACGAGCTTAGTGTAGGATTAGAGGATTGTACTCCTCAAATTGCCTTAGTGGATGACGCTTCGGTTGGTAGGACAAATCTTGACTCGGGTATCTTAGGAGGGGACTTGATGAATCCCAATTGTATGGTCACTAGAGATAACACCTTCCACATAAATAATGTTGAACTAGTCATTGACTTACCCCTTGTTCTCTACGACCTAATTGACTAGTCTCAGCAACATCAAGAACCTGAACTCCTCACTTTTCAGAATGACTACGAAATTGCCTGCTATCTAAATGCTCTTGAACCTGTAGTCTCTCCCACCAGTGAACTGACAACAAGTACGACAGAGCCTGATATTAAGTACCTCAGTCTAAAAATAAAAGAAAAAGAAAAAATGAAAAATAGGTCTGATGGTGAAAACCACTTTGTGGCGGTGTCAGAACCAAAAATAGTAAAAAGAAAAGACGTATCCAAGGGTGAAAACCTCTTTGAGGCGCTTAAGGATGGGGTACTTAATAACTTGCCAAGTTACTTCCAAGATAGGTCATCAGTTCTCATTGAGCCTACGCAACCAGTGAATTTAAATACAGAAGAGGCTAGTGCACAAAGCTCAGTCTCTATCAGCTGAAGAAAAAGAAGCATATAAAAAGTTTTTGCAAAAGAAGAAAATCAACTTTGCTTGGACATATTCAGATATGCCAGGACTTGACACTAATCTTATTATGCATCATCTATCTATAGCTCCAGGAATAAAACCGGTTAAACAAAAGTTGAGGAAAATGCATCCTCACATAGCTCTCCTTGTTAAGGCTGAATTAGAAAAACTCCTCAGTGCAAGATTTATTAGAGCTATCGATTATGCCAAGTGGGTCTCAAACATTGTTCCAATTTCAAAGCATGATGGATCCATTCGTGTATGCACAGACTTTAGAGACCTTAACAAAGCATGCCTAAAGGATGACTTTCCACTCCTAAACATAGACATAATAGTGGATATGACTGCGGGCTATGAGATATACTCTTTAATGGATGGCTTTTCTGGATATAACCAAATAAAAATAGCTCCTGAAGATCAAGAGAAAATAGCTTTCACATGTGCATGGGGAACCTATTGTTGGAACGTCATGCCATTTGGCCTAAAGAATGCAGGAGCAACATACCAACAAGCTATGACCACAATTTTTCATGATATGATGCATAAGAACATGGAAGATTATGTGGATGATACCTTGGCTAAATCTAAAAAATGGGATACACACCTCGACGATCTGGAAGTAATTCTAGATCGCATGGCACAGTTTCAGCTTAGATTGAATCTGAAAAAGTGTGCATTTGGAGTTGCCTTAGGTAAACTCCTAGGATTCATAATTTTAGCAAAAGGAATAGAGGTTGATCCTGAAAAGGTCCAAGCTATATTAGATATGCCACCTCCAAGAAATATCAGTCAAATGAGAAGTCTTCAGGGACGTCTTCAGTCAATCAGGAGGTTTATTTCTCAGCTTACAGATAGAGCACAACCTTTTAATAAGACATTGCATAAGGGAGCCACATGTGCTTGGAACAAGGATTGCCAAAAGAGCCTTGATCAAATAAAATAGTATTTGGCTAATCCTCTGATTCTGATGCCGCCTATTCCTGGAAAACCATTGATTTTATACATTTCAGCTACAGAGTCTTCCTTGGGGGCATTGTTGGCTCAATTAGATGACACTGGGAAAGAAAGGGCCATTTATTACATTAGTCGTACTTTAGTATCTTATGAGATCAATTATAATAGCATTGAAAAGTCTTGTCTGGTAGTAGTGTTTGCTTCCCAAAAGTTGCGACACTATATGCTTGCGCATACTATACATTTAGTTGCAAAAATTGATCCTCTTAAGTACTTGCTTAGTAAGGCTGCCCTCACAGGTAGACTTGCTAAGTGGATGATGGTTTTATCTGAGTTTGATATAGAGTACATTGAGAGAAAGGCCATAAAAGGGCAAGCTATTGCTGACCAATTAGCTAACTTCCCAGTTGAAGATAGTATGCCTATTCAGGTAGAATTTCTAGATGAACACATACTATATATGACTACCCGCACTTGGAAGATGTTCTTTGATGGTTCCCACATGCAAAATGGATCAGGTGCTGGAGTATTATTTGTCTCTCCACATGGGTATAGCATTCCAAAGTCTTACAAAATTCTATTCCCATGTACAAATAATATTTTTGAATATGAAGCTTTGACCAATGGATTGAAAATGGCTATAGAATGGAACATAATAGAATTACATGTCTTTGGGGATTCACAGTTAATTATCAACCAAGTCAATGAGGAGTATCAAACCAAGGATGATAAATTGGTACCTTACAAAAAGATGGTTGAATCATTGAGACGTTACTTTACATTTGTGACATTTCAATAGATCCCTAGATCAGAGAACAAAGCTACAGATGCTATGGCCACATTAGCTTCACTCCTACAGTTGGAACAACATGAATTCAGATTTGAATTCCTGGTGGAAGAGCTACGCCACCCCATATTTGACTCATCTGAAAGCAATGTCATTTGTACCCTTGTCACACATGAGTCTTCCCGCTATGGTGCTATCTATTCATATCTATGCGATGGCATCATCCCTGACACTTTCAACCATTTTGAATGCTGAAACCTCATCCGTAACACCTCTCACCACACCCTTATCTTTGGTGATTTATATAGGAGGGGTTTAGATGGGACACTTCTTAGGTGCTTGGAAAAGGAGGAATCCAACCAAGTGTTAGCAGACATCCACGAGGGCATTTGTGGTGGACATTCCAATGGTCTTGCCATGGCCCGAAGGTTGCTTAAGGTGGGGTATTATTGGCCCACAATGCAAACAGATGCAGTAGATTTCTCTAAATCTTGTGAGAAATGTCAAAAACATGGAAACCTGATTCATGCTCCAGGTAGGGAGCTAATTCTTTCTTTTTCTCATTGGCCATTTCAGCATTAGGCCTTTGAACTTGTGGAGCAAATTCACCCCAATTCATCAGGTGGGCATAAGTTTATCATCACAGCTACTGATTATTTCATGAAATGGGTGGAGGCAGTCCCTCTTTCTGTTGCCTCGGGCAAGACTGTCTCACTATTTATCCTGAATCATATCATTTGTCGGTTTGGAGTGCCTTCTCAGATTATTACTAATAATGGAGGTCAATTAAAGAACAAGGACCTAAAGCATTTATGCAAAAAGTTTAAAATCGAACAACATTGGTCCTCTATCTATTTTCCACAGGGAAATAGACAGGTAGAAGCCTGTAATAAAACCATTCTTAAAATCCTTCATAGAACAGTACACAAGAATGGTAGAGATTGGCACTTACAAATCAATCCGGCACTATGGGCCTATAGAACTAGCATTCGTACACCTACAGGAGCTACTCCTTTTGCTCTTACTTATGGCGCTGAAGCAGTGTTACCTTTAGAAGTAGAGATACCTTCACTTAGAGTCTCACTCAAAGGTTTGATTACAGATGAGGATTATCGCGCCATGAGGTTACAAGAACTAGAACTTCTAGATGAGAAGCGTAAGGCTTCCTTTGATCACATGAGAGTATATCAGAAGCGTATGTCCAAAGCATTCAACAAGAAGGTTTTCCCTAGGGAATTTCAGATAGGTGATCTTGTTTCGAGAGAGAACCCTAAGAATCAACAGAACAAAGAACAAAAGGGCAAGTTCGAACCTAATTGGCTTGGACCATACATTATTACAGCAGCTTTTGGTACAGGTGCATATTTACTATCAAATGAAGATGGAGAACAACTCCTTGAGCCCATCAACATTTTGCACCTAAAGAAGTTCTATCCTTGATGCCCATTTCTGTCTGGGGGCATCCTTTGTACATATCTTATGATCTTGAAAAAATACCAAAAAAATATATATATGATGCTGAAAAAATCCTAAAAAGCATATATAGTCCTGAAAAAATACAAAAAAAATTAAAAAATAGCAAAAAAATTCAAAAAAATAGAAAAAGTGCCTTTGTGAAAACCTGGAAAGAGGCGCCTTGGTAGCAAAAATCCAAAAAAAAGAAAAAAAGAAAAAAGAAAATTGCAATAAAAATCCAAGTGGTGAAAACCTGGAAACAGGCACTACTTGAGGCCTTTGCACTCCTACTTATTAGCATGTGTCCTCGACACTTAGCCATTTTCCACCATGACTTGACCCTATTTGGCTTGGTCTGGAATTGTTCTTTATCTTTGTCTAGGGGGTATAACTATTCGCATAGGTCCTTTAGGTAAGTTTGTCTCTTGGGGCATTTCACAACAGGTGTTTTCAACACCATCCCAAACAGTGTTTTTCAACACTACCCTTTGCGTCAAGTGTTTCTTAACACTTATCAGATGTCTTGCCTACAGTCTAGTATGAGGCGATATTGCTCATTTGCAGATGCGATACTCAAAGTTTGACTCTATGACCAACACACACGCACTTAAACAATCAACTCTATTGAGATATGTTGACTTTATTTTTCTTTGTGTGTTGTCTATGAGGATTTCTTTGATGAGTGGTCTCTCCCTAAGAAGTTTTTAATGATGCATAGCTAGAAGACTGAGGGTATGATAACATATTTTATTTCTTTATCTGCTTGTGGGTATATTTTTTTGGTCCTAACTATCATGAGCATTTATGCTGGTCTTACTTGACACTATGGATTGACAAGGTATTATCCTTGACTGTTTTGTGAGTGCATGCTTCTAGTTATCCTGACTTTCATGTGTCTTGATACAAGCATAATCTCTCCATATCAAACTTAGGTGATCTCACTACACTAGTCATCTTGACCTACATGTCTTTGATGTCTAGGTGAGATTTCCACATTTCTATCTGATACAGATCATATTCAGATTCACATAGTCATACTAGTGTGTATTGTATGATCTTGCAATGCTACCAATAAAGCTCGATGATGATAATTAGATGTCTATAAGTGTTGTGACCTTGCAAGTCAACCACTTTCATAGTAGCTTGCATTTTTAGGTTCATATTAGTCTAGTTTTGCACTTTGCATATGGAGAGAGCTCTCCTTTTCATCTCACATGGACCTATCAGTTGACTATGTTCATCTTCTGATTCTTCTTGATCATGTCTTTCACTTCTTGTCTTTCATATCACATCCTTTTCTATTCCTATAGCATTTTGACTTTTTGACCAATTTTCAAAACACCTCAAAATTGCGTGAAAATTGCACTCCTAGCTAATTTTGACGTCCTGGATCCATTTTCAGACTCAAAATCAAAATTTGAGGTTATCTTGATTGTCAAAATCATGTTTCAAATCTTCTCCCTCTTTTGCGTAGTTGACTGACTTTTTGAGGCATAATTTGATTTTCGATGGACTTTCTTCCTTCCATGCCTCTCAAATTTTCTAGTCTTTCATTCGCTCTATTTCTAGTCTTCTCACTGGGGCATGTTTTCATGACCTAATGGTTATCCTGTTATCATTTATCTTTGATTATGATTTCATTATGATTTGATCAAATCTTTATCAATTTGTTGTTCTCCTCTATTTGATTTCGATTTCGATTTTGAGGGGGCAGTATTTATGGGATTCTCATCCCTGATTCCTTGATTTTCTTGATTCAGACATCTTTTGTGAGCTTTTGCTCAAATTTGAGATTCTTATCTCTTACTTTGAATGTGATCCCGAATCGACCTCATGTTCAAAGGCCTTTGTTTATGTTTGTCCGGGTGTGATCCTGAATCGACCTCACATCTGAGTTATTTTGTGATCCCAGATCGATCTCACATTTCAACTTCATTCTTTGACTACATGTGTTCCCAAATCGATCACACATTAGTCAAAGAGGGGCAAATGTATGCACCCAAAAATGGCCGCCTAGACTTTGGGTCCCATTTATTTGATTTATCAACCCTGAATCACTTTTATCAATAATCAATATTTTCAACATTATCAATTTCTTGATCAAGTCTTAATTTCGATCATATATTGGATTTTTATCCTGTGGGCTAACCATTTATCCTAAGTTTTTATTTACTTAAAAAGGAATATTTCCTCCCCTTTTATTTAAATAAAAAGGCCCACCTTTTCATCTTATCCTAAGTTGCACAAATAAAGTATTATTCTTATTTTATAAAAAGAGAAAAGTACTTTTTGTCTCATATGGACACTAAAGTCAACTCCTATTTTCCTATTGGAGGATATTTGTGCACAAGGATCAAGCTTCCATTTTTCTCCACCGTTGATTAAGTCTTTTGCCTCTTAATCTCAATGGTCCATTTCACCTCACTTCTTATAAAAGGAGAGCTCTCTCCTTCATTTGCAGGTCCATCTCTTTTATGCTAATGTTATGCTGCAGGTTTTCTAGGTGCATTTGGAGCTTTTGGAGATCATTGCTACATCAAGCTTTTCTTGGATTTCCTCATTGCTTCATAGTTTAGACTTAATTTCTTGCATTATCATAGCATCCATAGCTTCATTTCATAGCTTAGTTTCTTTTATGCAATAGATAACTTCACATAGCTTAATTAGGAAGGTTGTAATCCTTTGTATTTCCTTTCAATAGCTTAATTTGTACTTTCATTTCCATAGAATAGTTTGCATTCTCATTTAGATTTGCATTGCATTACATACTTTGATTTCATTGAAGATATTGGTACTTTTTCCCTTGTCTTCATTGTGAATCTCTCATTGTATGGTTGATTAGCAAGGTCACTAGTTTCATAGCTCTAGCTGAGAGCAAATCTATCAAGTTCCTTGCAACTCCATGCATAGAGAGCTATGACTCGCTTTGTGAGGCCTCATTGTTGAGCAACCTTGCATGTAAGGATTCGTAGAAGTGTGGTCACTTTTGATCCATACAGTTAGGTGCAACCCAGTTATGGGATTTTCCTCTAGCCCTGTTAGAAGCTTTACCCTATTATGAGTAGCCTTGTTAGAGGAATTCAAACACTAGCTAAAGTACCACCCTCTTAAAGGATTTATAAATAAGATCTGTTGGGATCTACCTGATTAAGGGATTTACGTATAAGAAACTTGTTAGGGTCTTGTGATATGGAAATAGAAACTCCTTTGCTTGATCAGATCCTCTGTAACACCTTCAATCTTTCATCAGATAACTCTTGAATATACTAGCTTGATTGAACCGTCACAATCATGATCTACACACAAATATTTGATTCCATGATATAAATATCACTTCTCAAGCCCTAAACTACCACCAACCTAAAACCTCATCCAACACATTTGAAATCACTTTTCCAATCTTTGCTCCTAGAGAGATCACACCAAAAAAAACATCCCAATGTAACAACCATATTTACCAAATAGGTCAGCTAGATGATAGACCCTTACAATTTATTTTATCAAGAACAATCAAACACATTTTGACCAACTCAACCTTCATCTTGATAAAACATCTACCTTGATCAATGTAATGTTAACACATCATCACAAATGAATTGAGACAAATAAGCATGATAGCTGAAATATAAATAACTCATCACAACTCGATCACCGATCACCAATAGAAGATTTACCATTGGTAGCTCGAGAACACAATCACCTTTCACAAAAACAACTTTTGTAACCACAAAACATGCTTATCAATCATCTAGATTAGTTTCGGTCCCAACCATGAGCTCAACATATTATTAACAACATAATTCTATTATTGTGCCACCTAACTTGCCATAGATTTGATAAACCAATCAAATCACTCATTTCCAATCACATATTGTTCTAGCAGTTGTCCTATCACATTTCAATCAAACATAACTAATACAAATCATACATTCAACAATTTTGATCATACATTTATCATCTGGAGGTATTCACAAGTCTCCGTTAAGAATCATGACAATTGGAACCACTTGAAATACATTGTTCATTCTTCTCACATAATTAGCAACAAACTAAGAGAACTAGGTCAATACTTGATATCAATGACAATATAATAATTTATCATCTCAATAACCAAATTTGTACCATCATTGTACCATCACATCATTAGTTATGCCAACAATCTCCCACTTTAACATTGATGGCAACCCAAACAATCATACCATCTTTGACCTACTTAGCTTGTATTCTTATAGTGAATCATCATCTGTAAATAGATTGTCATCTATCTCATATATCATTTGTCTCATATCTCACATGTCATCTTCTTGTCCACTTCTTAGTACATCTCTCCCCCTTTGACAATAATGCCAAATACACCACACCAGAGATCTCTTCTTCTCCTTTAGTACCTTTACCATCGGTTGCTCCTCTTAGGAGTAACTTCTTATTCCATCAATGCAACAAAGATTTTCAATACAAAACATTGGACTAATGCAACATATTCACTTTTAATTTTGCTCAAGTAGGAGAATGACCCCCAACTTTCCTCTTAGCTACTCAAATGTATCCTTTGGTAGTGGCTTAATAAAAATATTTGTAATATTCTGCTTAGTTGGCACATACTCCAACTGTACTTCTTTCTTTGGAACTTTCTCTCTAAGAAAATAGTACTTAATTTCAATATGATTGGTCTTGGAGTGCATCACAAGGTTCTTGCAATAGCACTGGTATTTTCACAATAGATAACCACTGGTTCAATTAACCTTTCCTTAATTCCTTCCAATAACTACTTCATCTGAGCAACTTGAGTGCAATTAATACCTGTAGCAACATATTTTCCTCTGTAGTAGACTAAGAAATATAGTTTTGCTTCTTGCTTGTCCATAACACAAGTCTCTTTCCAAAAAAGAAACCACCTCCACTTGTGCTCTTCCTATCATCCACATTTACTGCCTAGTCTGCATCAGTGAACACACTCAAAGAAAAATATCCTTTGTGATCATACCAAATACCATAGTCTTTAGTCCCTTTTAAGTATCTAAAGATTCTCTTTACAACCACCATATGGGATTCCTTTGGATTAGATTGAAATCTTACAACAATCCCAACTGCATGTGCTATATCAGGCCTATTGTAAACAACATATTACAATTAAATGATCATGGATTTGTATAAAGTTGCACTCACCTCTTTAGAATCATCTTCCTTGGACAACTTGCTATCGGTTACCATTGGAGTTCCTACCGGTTTAGAATCTTCTAACACAAAAATCTTCAATACTTCCCTCGCATACTTTTTTTGGATGATGTAGATTCCATCACTGAGTTGAGATACCCGTAGTCCAACAAAAAATTTGATCTCACCAAACATCAAAAATTTCAAATTTTGTCCTCATTTCATCTGTAAATGCAATGCTCATCTTATCATTTCCACCAAAAATGATGTCATCCATAAAAACTTCAGCAATCAACAATCTATCATCCTTCTCAACCTTCAAGTAAATATTACTATCCTCACTTGTCCTTATGAAATTGGTCTTGATAAGATATGAGTGAAGTCTCTCATACCATGCCCTTGGTGCCTACTTCAAAACATAAAGCGCCTTCTACAACTTTAACACCATGTCTTCATCTTCTAATAGTGAGAAACCATCTGGCTATTCTATATAAACTTCTACTTCTAGAATCCCATTCAGGAATGCAGATTTGACATCCATTTGGAAAACTTTAAAACCTTTATAAGAAACACATGCTAGCAAAATCCTTACTCCTTCAAGTCTAGCCAATGGTGAAAAAGTTTCTCCATAGTCCAAGCCTTCTTCTTGTGCATACCCCTTAACCACAAGTCTTGCCTGATCTTTGACAACTGCATGAGCTTCATTGAGTTTATTGTGGAAAACCCATTTAGTTCCTATCACATTCTTATCAACAAGTCTAGGAACTAGTACCCAAGTATTATTCTTCTTTATTTGATCCATTTCTTTTTCCATGGCCTTAACCCATTCTTCCTTCTTCAATGCCTCTCCTACCGATTTAGGTTCATGTTTAGAAATCAAATAAGTACATTCTCTGATCTTTCTTCTAGTGTGAAAACCAACATTCTTATCTCCAATATTTGATCGATTGAATGATTAAGCTTTACATACCTTGGTATCATCGGTTCAGGTCTATAAGCCTCTTCTATTGATTAAAGTAGTTCATCCACATTGATCTGATTTTCAACTTCTTTCTCCATTTGAATATATACAATCCACTAATCATCTCCTAATTCATTCTTGCTGGAACCATCATTCTGCTATGGGAATTCATCAATCTTTACATTTTCACTTTCTATCAACTTGTTGGTTCTCTTGTTTAGACACTTGTAGGATTTGATTCTTGTAGAATATCCTAGGAATATTCCTTCATCACCCTTCATATCAAATTTCCCTGTATAGTGATCTCTCTTTATGTAGCATCTAATCCCAAAACTTTTGAATTATTTCACACTAGGTGTATGAGCATGCCATAACTCATATGAAGTCTTATCGGTACCCTTCTTGACCTATACCTAGTTTAATGTATAAATAACAATGCTAACAACTTCTCTCCAAAACATCTAAGGCACACCTCTTTGAATCACCATTGTTCTTGGAGCATCAATAATAGATCTATTCCTTCTCTTTGCAAACCCATTCTGCCGAGGAGTTTTAGGTGTTGGCATTTTCCTTTTGATTCTATGGTTTTCACAAAACTCAATGAATTTCAAAGATGTGAACTCACCACCTCTGTTAGATCTCAAGCACTTCATACTCTTACTTGTTTCTTTTTCAACTCGTACTTTGAACACCTTAAATAAATATAATGCATCTAATTTGTGTTTTAGAAAAGTAACCCACATCATCCTAGAGTAATCATCAACAAAAAGCATAAAGTACTTGTCTCCAAAATAGCTTTTTGTTCTCATAGGACCACACAGATCAGTATGAACTAAATCCAAAATACCTTCAGATGAAAATGAATTATTGATAAAAATAGAATTGGTTAACTTTCCCAACTGACATTCCTTGTACATGATATTGTCTAGTTTCACTAGTTGTGGCAAACCTCTAACAATATTCATCTTACTTACTTTGACCAAACTATCAAAGTTAACATGACAAAATCTCCAATTCCACAACCAACTATCATCAACTTTTTCAATCATACAACTCTTTACTGTAGTATTCAGTCGAAATAAGTTACCTTTAGTCTACATATCGGTAGCAATAAGATCACTAGATCTCCCAAGTATCTTGCAAACACCTCCTTTGAAATATACAATATAACCTTTGTTATTCAACTATGCTACACTCAAAAAATTGTACTCTAGGCCTTCTACCCAGTAAACATCATCACAATTGTTTTTTTCTATTTAGTGCAATAGATCCAACTCCTTTTACTAAGAAAGGAGAATTATTACCAAACCTTACCACACCACCATCACATTATTCCAACTTAGTGAATTTACTCCTGTCACCAGTCATGTGATGTGTACATCCACTTTCTACTATCAAATCTTCACCACGACCCATGCTATAAATCAAACATTTTCATTGCTTGCAGGATGATTTTCATTAGCAACAACAAAAGTAAATACATCTTCTTCATTATCCTCATATTCCTCATCGGTAAACCTTTCATCAACTATAACAAAACAAGTCTTCTTGGTCTTATCCTTGAATCTCTTAGGCTTATCTTTCTTATCACCGTCAGTACACTTGGCAACAATGTGCCCAATTTTGTTACATGAAAAACATTTAAAAGTATCTTACCCTTGTATTTGTCAGTTCCTTTAGGTAGCCTTCTAGAAAATAATGCTTCCAAGTCATCCTATCTATTTTCCTCAAGCAAGATAGAATCATAATAATTAGAGTAACATGACATAGAAGAGGATTCGTGACTAACTTTCTTTCCTTTCCTTGTAACCTATGCAAGATACATAGATGCCTTGAATGAAACTTCAACCCTTGGAACACTATTATCATAATTTTTAAGTAAAAAAACAATCAACTTTCCAATTAATGCATCAAGAGTGACAACTACAGTTCCTAAAGATCTCAACTCTTCAATAGAAGAAACCCTAATCATAAAAATAGGTATCAAGGTTCTCAATACTTTACTTACAACATCATCTTCATCAATAGTTCCACCAACACTTTTGATAGTAGAAATCACTTCTTTGATTCTCTCACCATACTTCTCAATGTTTTCACCTTCAACCATCCTCATGTCATCAAATTTTCTTTTCAAGATTTCAACCTTGGATTTATGCACATGTTTTTCTCCACCATACACTAACTTCAATTTATCCCATAGATCATAGGTATTATCAAGATCTTGGATATCAACAAACTTTGCATCAGATAATGAACTTGCAATGACTTCCATAGTTGTAGTATTATCTTGTTGTTCCCTTAGTTGATTTGCATTGAGAGGACCAGTTGGAATAACATATTGATTAACAAAATGATTCCAATGCCAGTTACCCATACCTTTTAGATAAAGCTTCATTCTATCACTCCACATTGAGTAGTTCTCCCTTGTGAACTTAGGACCTTCATTTCTCATCATTCTCAGATCTTGACCCCAACCTGTTAAGCTTCACCACAAAGAGGACCAATTCTCTGATACCAATTGCTAGTCCTAAGAGTCCAAGATTAATGAGCGGGGGGGGGGGAATCAGTAATTGAAGATATCTGATACTTTTTACTTCTTTTAACACAAAGATAACATTCATTGTTTTAATTGATAAGCAAATGAAACTTAACTAAATAAACACAACCACCACAATGCATGAAACACATAATACATTGATTTTTTTTCCCTGGAAACCCAAATGGGTGAAAACCATGTGTGAGATGAAACTCACAAATTGTGTGCTCTTGTGAAGAATGCCCTATTAGGAGCTTAACCATGTTAGGCGTTTTACAAAGACATTGTTAGGTTCCACCTAGTTATGGGATTTTCCTCTAGTTCTTTTAGGAGCTTTATCCTGTTAGGAGTAGCATTGTTAGAGGACTTGAGACACTAGCTAAAGTCCCACCCTATTAAAGGATTTACAAATAAGATCTGTTAGGATCTACCCGATTAAGGGATTTACATATAAGAAACCTATTAGGGTCTTGTGATCTAGAAATAGAAAATCCTTTGCTTGATTAGATCCTCTATAACATTGTCAATATTTCATCAGATAACTCTAGAATACCCTAGCTTGATCACACTGTTATAATCATGATCTACACACACAAATATTTGATTCCATGATATAAATATCACTACTCAAGCCCTAAACTGTCACCAACCTAAAACCTCATCCAACAAATTTGAAATCACTTTTCCAATCTTTGCACCTAGAGAGATCACACCAAAACACACATCCTAATGTAACAACCATCTTTACCAAATAGGTCGGCCAGAGGATATAGACCCTTACAATATATTTTATCAAGAACAGTCAAACATGTTTTGACCAACTCAACCTTCATCTTGATAAAAATTCTACCTCGATCAATGTAATTTCAAATACATCATCACAAATTAATTGAGACACGTTAGCATGACAGTTGGAATATAAATAACTCATCACAACTCGATCACCGATCACCAACAAGAGATTTACCATTGGTAGCTTGGGAACATAGTCATCTTTCACAGAAAGTAACCAAAAAAACATGCTTACTAATCATCCAAATTAGTTGCATTCATAACCATGAGCTCAACATATCATTAAGAATATAATTCTATGATCTTGCCACCTAACTCACCATAGATTTTATAAACCAATCAAAACACTCATTGCCAGTCACAGACTATTCTATTAGTTTCATTGTCATACTTAAATCAAATATAACTTATACAAATCATACATTCAACAATTGCGATCATACAACTATCATCTAGAGACATTCACAAGTCTCCCTTAAGAATCACGACCATTAAACCACTTGAAACACATTGTTCATTCTTCTCACATAATTTGTGACACACTAAGAACACTAGGTCAATACTTGACATCAATGACAACAATAATTGATCATCTCAATCACCAAATATGTACCATCACTATACCATCACATCATCAGTTATACCAACAAATCCTTCCCCAACACTTCCCCATCATTTTCTTCTTGAACAACCTTTAATTATTCTCCGATTGGATGATAAACTGAAGGTTGAGATGATAGAGGAATCTCATGAGGGTTGATGATTAAAAATTCTTGGGGTTTTGAGAAACTCTCACAGAATCCTGAAAATCAACTTTATTCATAATATCTTCAAAATGCTTCCTCAAGTTTTGGGGAATCATGTCTTGTTCTTCATCTTGATCCTCTACTGCAATGGATGAATCAACATCCCCACCCTTGGCTTGTCCAACTTCTAAATGGGTATTCATTTCATATTTTCTCGGTTCAGTGGTAATAGCCCTCTTTATTTGACCATTCTCCATATTTAGGATTGTGGGGTTATTTAGGAAGACCCCTGACATTTCTTAGAGGGAAATGTTAATAAGGAGGCTCTATTAAGATGAATAATCTCTTTATCTTCCACATGTTGATTCATTATCATCTCATATCACGTACCTTGTCTTCCATCTCATTTTTAGACATTTGAATAATTTTATGAGTAAATGCTTCATTCACTCTCATTTTCCCTTTCAAAACTTGGAGCATTCTAACTTTGTATGGCCAATAGCTTTACAAGATTTACATTTGTCCATTGTCTCTTCAACTTCATTAGATGGTTTCCAAAACCCACATTTGAACACAACTCTATTTCTTTCAGAAGTGGGTGAACATGTTTCCAACCAATAAATATTATGGCATACATGCTAAAATATTTGTGTTCAAGTCCTTTCCCAACCCAAATTAATTAACCTAGATTATTACCTATTATTATCAGAGTATCCATGTCATAATATTCAAATGGGAGGTTGTAGATCCTGACCCACACCGACACTTCCTCAATCATTGATTTTAGAGGATTAAAGTTAGGCTCCTAACCCTTGAGGTAGAACCCTAATCCACCAATCATGTAAGGCCCATTTGCAAAAATCTAGTGTTTCAAAAACTCGGGTAGTATCACATGTGACTAAATAAAATACATTTGGAAGGGTTTTGAGTTTCACTTTAAAGGGCCACAATTCTTTAGATCATTTCTTAATACATGATACAATAGGCCATTCCCCGACCCACTTCATGAAAAAGCCCTTATCTATAAGCCAATAAAAAACACCATTCCATCCAGAGTGCTCAATTTTAACCAACAAACTACAACTATTATTTGTGTCGATGCTTTCCTCAGAAGACCTTGCCTTTGCTTGATTCTCCTTTGGCTTCCAGAACTTTCTTTCAACCTTTTTCCAATATGCACTATGATTTTGTAGAATTTATTGGTAACACATGCATTAATCGAGGGTTTTCTAAGGAACTTTCCCTACCTCTCCCCTACATTGATAGAAAAAAGCCACTCTCATTTTCTCATGTGGACACCATGCAAAAAAACTCAATTTTCTCTTCCCTTGTTCTGATATTGATCCACCCATGTCTTGCCATACTGAGATCTACCAGTTAACCCTCGCCATCGACCTTACCCTTGTGCCACATTCCATCCTTTTTATTTCTATGTATATTTTTAAACTTTTAATTTGTACTAAATCTTATAAATTTGTTTTGAGCTTAAGCTTAAACTATTATATTTATTCCTTTTATAAAAATCAATTTGTGTTCCTTATTTTCCATATGAGAAGAATAATTATTTCCTTATGGAAAATTATATAACGGATTTTAAATCAATAGCTTTTCAATAAGATCAAAGATGAGACAATCATGTGTGTGTATTTTTTAATGTTACTGACTTAGAAGCTGCTTAGATCATATAATTTGTTAGGTGTTCTAAATTATATAAGGAGTTTCAAATCAATATCTTTTCAAGAAGATCCAAGAAAAGAAACAATGATGTGCATGTATCTTCAAATGTTACTCGCTTAGAAGGTGTTTAGATCGTGTAATTTGTGAGAAATTCTAAACTATATAAGGGATTTCAAATTAGTAGCTTTACAAGAAGATCCAAAATTCAAATGTTACTCACTTAAAAGGTGCTTAGATCGTGTAATTTGCTAGAAATTCTAAAATATACAAGGGATTTCAAATTAGTAGCTTTACAAGAAGATTCGAGACAAGAAACACTCATGTGTGCATCTTCGAATGTTTTTGACTTAGAAGGTGTTTGTATCGTGTAATTTGCTAGATGTTCAAAATTATATAAGATATTTAAAATGAATAGCTTTCTAAGATGATCCAAGAAAAGAAACAAAATGTGCGTGCATTTTAGAATGTTAATGACTCTGAAGGTGCTCACATCGTGTAATTTGCAAGATGTTCTAAATTAATTAGGTTTTTTCTTTAAAAGGAGTTAATATTTTTTATGTGAAGACATGAATCCACGAGGTTACAAATGAAAGACGATGACATCCATAATAAAAACATTCAACAACAATGAGAATTAAACCTTTTAATGACAACAACAATATCACAACCATCACATTACGATACCAACATAATTTAACAAATTTGAATATACCATTAAATATATTTTTATTTATACTTAAAAAAATTAAATTAAAATATTGTATAATATTTCTATATGAAAGATTGGGAAAGTGGTTTCATGTGGATTTTTAATTATTATACTATATTATTTATATTCTTCTTTTAAAATAAAAATATAATTGTCAGGAGTATGCATAAATATACTTATAATTTTTATTATTAATTTTATAATATTATTTAAATTTAAAAAAAAAAAACTATATAAATATAGATAAGTAAGAGATATTTTTCACACCAAGTGAAATTGTAATATTGTTAGGAGGATTCAACTATGTAGTTTTTTAGTCAAACTCATTGACCCCATGTTTCATGAGGTTCACTCAAAAACTACACATATCTTGATAGCAATATTGCACTTTAAAAAAAAATATTAAAATATATTTAAAGGTAGGGTTTCTTCCGGCTTAAGCTTCCATTTTTTTTAAAAAAAGGTCTCCTCAAGATTTTTTTGCTCAAAGGATTATTTGGAACATTTTTCTAAAAATAGAAGCTCTACAATTTTGAGTGGGTGAAAATGGGGTGGAACTACAAATTATTCCAAAAATATTATATGTCATTTGTCATATATGTATATATATATATATATATATATATATATATATATATATATATATATATATATATATATATATATATATATATATATATATATATATATATATATATATATATATATATATATATATATATATAATGTCGTTTGTCAAATATCTATATATGTATATTTTTTAGCATTTAATTTCTACTAAGTTTTATAAATTTGTTTTGAGCTTAGCTTAAACTATATTATATTTATTCTTTTTATAAAAATCAATTGGGTTCTTTATAATCCATATATATATATATATATATATATATATATATATATATATATATATATATATATATATATATATATATATATATATATATATATATATATATATATAATGTCATTTGTCAAATATCTATATATGTATATTTTTTAGCATTTAATTTCTACTAAGTTTTATAAATTTGTTTTGAGCTTAGCTTAAACTATATTATATTTATTCTTTTTATAAAAATCAATTGGTGTTCTTTATAATCCATATGAGAAGAATAAATATTTCCTTATGTCAAATTATATAACGTATTTTAAATCAATAGCTTTTCAATAAGATCAAAGATGAGAGACAATCACATGTGTGCATTTTTTAATGTTACTTACATAGAATTTGTTTGATGTTCTAAATCATATAAGGAATTTCAAATCAATATCTTTTCAAGAAGATTCAAGACAAGAAACAATCATGTGCATGTATCTTCAAATGTTACTCGCTTCGAAGGTGCTTAGATCATGTAATTTGTGAGAAATTTTAAAAAATATAAGAGATTTCAAATTAGTAGCTTTACAAGAAGATCCAAGATTCAAATGTTTCTCACTTAAAAGGTGCTCAGATCGTGTAATTTGCTAGATGTTAATATAAGATATTTTAAATCAATAGCTTTCTAAGATGATCCAAGAAAATAAACAAAATGTGTGTGTATTTTATAATGTTAATGACTCCGAAAGTGCTCACGTCATGTAATTTGCAAGATTTTCTAAATTAATTAGGTTTTTTTTTAAAAAAAGGGTCAATGTTTTTGATGTGAAGACATGAATCCATGAGGTTACAAATGAAAGACAATGACATCCCCAATAAAAACATTCAACAACAATGAGAATTGAACCTTTCAATGACAAAAACAACAACACAACCATCACATTATGATACCAACATAATTTAACAAATTTGAATATACCAAATAATTCAAATTAAACATATTTTAATTTTATACTTTTAAAAAAATTGAAATATTGTATAATATTTCTATATGAAAGATTGGGAAAGTGGTTTCATGTAGATTTTTAATTAGTATACTATATTATTTATATTCTTCTTTTAAAATAAAAATATAATTGTAACAAGTATGCATAAATATACATATAATTTTTATTATTAATTTTATAATATTATTTAAAATTTTAAATAAAAATAATATAAATATAGATAAGCAAGAGATATTTTTCACAACAAGTAAAATTGTAACATTACTACGAGGATTCAACTGTGTAGTTTTTTAGTCAAACTCATTGACCCATGTTTCATGAGTAGTGGTTTACAAGAGCCTCATGAAACATGGTTCAATGAGTTTGATACGAAAACTACACATTTGAATCTTGATAGTGACATTGCACTTTATAAATATAAATATTTTAATTTTTAAAATATATTAAAATATATTTAAAGGTAAGGTTTCTTCCGCTTAAGCTTCCATTTTAAAAAAAAAAGGTCTCATCAAGATTTTTATAAAAAATAAGATTATTTAGAATATTTTCCAAAAATAGAAGCTTTACAATTATCCCACCAGCTTAAGAATATTATATGTCATTTATCAAATATCTATATATTTAGATTTATAGACAACATTGAAATGATTAGACCACTAACTTCCTTAAGGGCCCGTTTGGTGCGTGGAATACAAAATGCTGGATATAGTTAATTCTGGAAGATACATATCCTCAAAATGATTTCTGAAATATGCTTGGAACCGTTTGGTTCACCCGAAAGATGACTGAAAGCAAAAATGAAAAAGATCACATGTTCGAATCCATGGGGTTTCAAATCTTCCAAACACATCATCTGATCATTTGAGAAAACCCTTGTATGCAAATCTTTCAGCCGAGGATTCATGGTATTTGAGGCTTCCAGTGTGAAAAGTACGTATATTGCTCTTGTCAGCCATGATTACAAGGTGAGCCAAGGATTCATAGTCAGTAAGGTCAGCTTTTGCACCTCCACTCACTCGCCATCGGATTCAGAGTCAGCAAAGGATTCGGTGTCAAATTTTGCATCTCCCCCAACAAGCACATGTATACTGTTCATCCAAGGGTTCACAGTCAGCAAAGAATTCAGAGTCAAGACCTGTAGCAACAAGCATGATTCTTCAATGG
Source organism: Chamaecyparis obtusa (assembly GCA_027943335.1). Classification (NCBI taxonomy): domain Eukaryota; kingdom Viridiplantae; phylum Streptophyta; class Pinopsida; order Cupressales; family Cupressaceae; genus Chamaecyparis; species Chamaecyparis obtusa. Next base: position 1,046,481 of record BSBK01001051.1, on the reverse strand, counting down.
ATCTGCACCTGCACTTGCAGAATACACCCACCTCCTCATTGCCAAAGGCAATCGGTCACACAAAAACTGCACAGATCTGCACAAGATGCTATTCATCAGATGCCTCATGACAAATGGGGCATCTTAAGTCACCAAGACGTTCTGGGCATCTTCCCCCTCGCGAAAATTAGGGAACGAAAATTTTGGCGAAAATGGACGAAAATTTTGGACGTGAAAATGAATTAAACAACAAGCGGACCTGACAGACACATAAAATTGGCATTTGAAAATGGAATTACAACCTGAATTTCCAATTCCACCTATTTGAGTGGAAGATGAAATGCCCATTTTAGGGGCAAAATTGGAATTTCAAAATTCCAATTCCAATTTTTTGGATGGACACAAACATGGAATTACATTATCCAAATATCTAATTTCAGAATTAGAGCTCATATTCCATGCACCAAACGGGCCCTAAATTTGAAGCAGACACTTAACAGAAGAATTTAATTACAAAATTTATAAGAACATCTACTTTAAAATATTCCTTACTTTACTAAATAATAATGATGATGAAAAAAATCAGGGCACAACGACTGTTAAATCTCTGAGCAGTGGCTCCCAATCCTTGAGGTAGAACCCTAATCCACCAATCATGTAAGGCCCATTTGCAAAAATCTAGTGTTTCACTCAGGTAGTATCACACATGACTAAATAAAATACATTTGGAAGGGTTTTGAGTTTCACTTTAAAGGGTCACAATTCTTCACACCATTTCTTAATACATGATACAACATGCCACTCCTCGACCCACTTCATGAAAAAGCCCTCATCTATAAGCCAATAAACAACACCATTCCATCCAGAGTGCTCAATTTTAACCAACAAACTACAACTATTATTTGTGCCAATGCTTTCCTCATAAGGCCTTGCCTTTGCTTGATTCTCCTTTGGCTTCCAAAACTTTCTTTCAACCTTTTTCCAATACATGCTATGATTCTGTAGAATTTGTTGGTAACATGCATTAATCGAGGATTTTATAAGGAACTTTCCCTACCTCTCCCCTGCATTGATAGAAAAAAGCCACTCTCATTTTCTCATGTGGACACCATGCAGAAAAAGCTCAATTTTCTCTTCCCTTGTTTTGATATTGATCCACCCATATCTTGCCATACTAAGATCTACCAGTTAACCCTCGCCATCGACCTCACCCTTGTGCCACATTCCATTTTCTTTATTTCTATGTATATTTTTAAACTTTTAATTTCTACTAAATCTTATAAATTTGTTTTGAGCTTAAGTTTAAACTATTATATTTATTCCTTTTATAAAAATAAATTTGTGTTCCTTATTTTTCATATGAGAAGAATAATAGTTTCCTTATGTCAAATTATATAATGCATTTTAAATCAATAGCTTTTCAATAAGATCAAAGATGAGAGACAATCATGTGTGTGCATTTTTTAATGTTACTGACTTAGAAACTGCTAAGATCATATAATTTGTTAGATGTTCTAAATTATATAAGGAGTTTCAAATCAATATCTTTTCAAGAAAATCCAAGACAAGAAACAATCATGTGCATGTATCTTCAAATGTTACTCGCTTAGAAGGTGTATAGACCGTGTAATTTGTGAGAAATTCTAAACTATATAAGGGATTTCAAATTAGTAGCTTTACAAGAAGATTCAAGATTCAAATGTTACTCACTTAAAAGGTGCTCAGATCGTGTAATTTGCTAGAAATTCTAAACTATACAAGGGATTTCAAATTAGTAGCTTTACATGAAGATACACGACAAGAAACAATCATGTGTGCATCTTTGAATGTTATTGACTTAGAAGGTGTTCGGATCATGTAATTTCCTAGATGTTCAAAATTATATAAGATATTTCAAATCAATAGCTTTCTAAGATGATCCAAGAAAAGAAACAAAATGTGTGTGCATTTTAAAATGTTAATGACTCTGAAGGTGCTCACATCATGTAATTTGCAAGATGTTCTAAATTAGTTAGGTTTTATCTTTAAAAGGGGTTAATGTTTTTTTATGTGAAGACATGAATCCATGAGGTTACAAAAAGACGATGACATCCATAATAAAAACATCCAACAACAATGGGAATTGAACCTTTTAATGACAACAACAATAACACAACCATCACATTATGATACCAACATAATTTAACAAATTTGAATATACCATTAAATATATTTTAATTTTATACTTTAAAAAGATTAAATTGAAATATTGTATAATATTTTTATATGAAAGATTGGGAAAGTGGTTTCATGTAGATTTTTAATTAGTATACTATATTATTTATATTCTTCTTTTAAAATAAAAATATAATTGTAAGAGTATGCATAAATATACATATAATTTTTATTATTAATTTTATAATATTATTTAAAATTTTAAATAAAAACTATATAAATATAGATAAGTAGGAGATATTTTTCACAGCAAGTAAAATTGTAATATTGCTAGAGGATTCAAGTGTGTAGTTTTTAGTCAAACTCATTGACCCCATGTTTCATGAGTAAGTGGTTCACAAGAACTCATCTCGTAAGAACCTAATGAAACACATGTCAATGAGTTTGACTCAAAAACTACACATAAAAAATGGAGCACATTGAGAAGTTAGGTGGGCTCATCATCAGAGTTACTCAAGTCAGCCTAGATTGCCTTGCTGTCCCATAGACTATGTTTAGCCTCGTGGACGTAAAATTTTTATCTATTTATCTATCATATCTTGATAGCAATATTGCACTTTGTAAATATAAATATTTTAATTTTTAAAATATATTTAAAGGTAAGGTTTCTTTCTCCTTAAGTTTCCATTTTTTGCTTTACAATTATCACACCAATTTAATAATATTATATGTTATTTGTCATATATCTATATATATAGATTAATAGACAACATTGAAATGATGTGAGCACTAACTTCATTAAATTTGACGCTGACACTTTAAAGAAGAATTTAATTACAAAATTGATGAGAACAACTACTTTAAAATATTCCTTACTTTACTAAACAATAATGACGATGAAAAAAATCAGGGCACAACGACTGTTAAATCTCTGAGCAGTGGCTGCGATAAGAACTCCGAGCCATTGAATCTGTGATTACTGCAATAAATTGCAGGTCTCGCGGCTCATTAATCCATTAACATTTCTAGTTGTTAGGTCCAAGTGAAATCAAGCGACAGAGCAATGGCAGAGAGTTCAGCAGAGGGATCGAAACCCCAGCCTTCGGAGCTGCTCGATTCGGCAGACATGAAGCCCGGGCAACACTTGCAGATGAAGCCCGCCGCAGCAATTACGCTCCAAAATGGCGGCTTCTTCGATTTTGTGGAAAATGCCTCTGAAGAAGTGGTGGTGCGTTTCTTCAGGCAGGTCATACTGCAGATCGAGGAAATCAGACACATCAACGACTACCACTTCAAACTCAAACCCTCAAAACCCTCGGGTTTCCTCATCGATGTCTTCTATGGCGAGAGCCGCGAGGGGCCGGAAATCGTGGAGCCAGGGTTGTGCATTTCGTGCAACGATTCGGCGCCCCTGTATCCCGGCAATGCCGATCCTGTGAGCGCAGGCGAGTGCGTCCTCAGGGAGTTCAGCGACCAGAAATTCGTTCAATGTTCTCTGGACGCAAAGGGCAGGCCCGGATTCATTGTTACTCCGCTTCGCCATGTCGAAAAATTGGGGGATTTGGACGACCAGGAGCTCTTTGCGCTGTGGAGCGTCGCCGTCAAAGCTTTGAAAAATGAGGGTTTGAATTTCACCAGCATGATTGTCAACCATGGCAGTTACAGGAATCTGCCGCACCTGCATTTGAAAATATGGGTGGACGAGCGGGAATTCGGGAAGGCCGTCGTGAAGTGGAGTGACGAGAAGAAGAAGCTGTGGGCGATTCTCCAGCGGCTCGCTTCTGCGTTGCCGAAGAAGCGTGCAATGTGTGCTGTGGTTCAGAAAGGAAAGAAGTGCAGGTTTGGGGAGCGCTGCAGGTTTGGCCATTAATGGCAGTTCCTTTTCATGATTGTTTTTGACAGGAATGTTCTCCTCTGAACTAAATTTTGTTTTGGTATCAGCTTTCTGGTTTAAATTTTGTTTCGGTACCATCTTTCTGGTGTAAATTTTGTTTCAGTACCATCTCTCTGGAGTAAATTTTGTTTCCGTACCATCTTTCTGGTGTAAATTTTGTTTCAGTACCATCTTTCTGGTGTAAATTTTATTTGAATACAATTTAAGCGCAACGAAACTTTGTAAATGGTGTAATTTGGTTAAAAGTGAATTGCAGTTTTTTTTTAATTATTTGGGTTTTGGATGTTCCAGATAAAGAACAATTTGTCGACTGTCAATCTACTTACTGTTTGCAATAAATTAGTTTGAGAGAAAGTAAGGTTATACAGGTCGCCATGAATTTGGCTGAGGTATAAGAGTGATATAATGTGGGTGCTTGGGCGTGGATGCACAGGATTGGATTTTCGTTTTTTTTGGCGGGGGGGGGAATTAGAAGTCCAGGTGAGCTCTTTTATAATCTTTTAAATAGGTAAAAAAAAAAAGCATTTTAATAGTTGTAATAATATTGGTAAAATGTTCAATATTTTTTACAATATTGTATCAATAGTTGTAATTTTTTAAGTTGTTAGTATTGATAAATTTATCAATAATTGAATGAAATATATTTTTTTGATCTTAAAAGTAACAAATCATGTGATGCCACATAAAATCACCAAGAAAACATGACTTAGTGCACAAGTATCCGTCTTATTTTTTTCTTTTTGAAAAATAGTATTGACTCCTCAAATGTTTTCCCCTCCTTTTTTTAAAGATTTTTTTTCTATTTTTTTTCAAATTATAGATGTACAAATTATTATTAAATGTTTCAAATTTTCTAATTAAAAATAAGTAAAAAATACATAATCAGGAGGCCACCAGGTTTGAAATTGAAGCGCATAATTATAGTGCTCAACTACTGAATCATAATTATAATTAGAGGATGATACTGTTCTAGCTGACTTACTTTTTTTCATATGCGAAAACAAGGATCTTGACTTCGAATTATTGGAAACTGTATTGTATCTCAAAAGTTGCTTCCCGAAAGAAAATGAACTCAAAGATCAATGGAAAAAAATTGAATAACCACTAATTTGCCTAGCCCCAAAAGATCTTATAATGATTCTTTTTCCAAACCTAAATATTAAATTACCTTTGTGATTGTTTACACAATCACAAATTTAAATAAAAGATAAAATTAAATAAAAGTGTTTACACAATCACTTTCTATTTTGATTGGATATCCATTTACAAATTTGTAAAGGATAAGTTATATTTAAATAAAAGACTTGTTAAATATACCTATATAATGATTGAAAATAAAATATAAAATTAAAATAAATTAAATATGCTATTTAAATTAGATCTTTGAGATGGGAAAATGTTAAAGGTGTTTGGGATCAATTTGTCACTATGTTAGAATTTTAGGGATTCATTACATGAGTGTCTTTGCAAATTGATTGTGCTTTATTGTGATTTACATTCATGTCTATAGAAGTGAAGCAGCACAAAGATCTATAGAATTAATTTGCTTTAGTTTTTTTGATTTATGAATCATAGTAATGTAGACAACCTTGAGAATAAGCTCATACAAGTGCCAACTACACATCTCATACAAATTTTGCAATGAAATAAAAGTACTCTAAAAAATATTAATATTGATTTTATTTAATTTAAAATCTGCAAGTCATTTGCTTTCATAAAATAAACTACAATAACATTACATCCATGGTCTTCATAGCTTCTCTTTGCAAAACATACTTGAATTCATTTACTCGTGCTCTCTAAGCAGCCATCATGCTCTTTTCTTCATCTTCTAAACAACCATCACGCTCTTTTCTTCATATGCAGATTTATCTTTCCATATGCAGAGGCATCTAACTCCTGTCAGCATTGCCTCTCTTGATTTCCATTTTAAAAAATCTGCAAACTCCCCTTCAATGTTTTTTTTTAATTATGTTTTTGAATGCTTTTAAATTTAGTTAATTCTTAATTTCTTTCTCAATATTTTATCTTCACTTCAAGAAGCTAAGCTTGGATTTTTAGTTTTCTTCAACATAAGCATCCAATTCTTGACAAGAATTAATTGATAACTCTTCTTCTCATGTATAAGATTTGATTTTTCTAATCACATCAAATGGTTGTTTAATATTTAAATTTGGAGATCTATCTAATTCATATTATTTTGAACATAAGAATCAATAGTTTTCTGAAGCCTGCCACTTTAATATTAAATGTGGTAGTGAGTGCATAGAAAAATGTTGATAGACTACTTTTCAATGTTAATGTGCAAATATATTCAAGTTGCTTTAAAAACTTGAACATTAGGAGTTCTCACTTTCATCGTCAAGGTTACATATGAATGAGATTTTTTCTACAAGAAATAATATATTAAACATTAAACCAAAATCCTTGAAATATTATTTCTGAACATTTGGTGTTTTGACCCACTTTCTATCAACTTTTCAAAATTTGCAACTCTGCACATGTGATTGACTTTTTGATGATGTGATATTCCTGAAACTATCATAAGAGACAAAAAACTTGGGAAATAAAAGATAATATTTTTTTGGTCATGAGGATCACTTGTGGATCTAGACGCTCCTAAATCACATAGTAAGCAATTAACAGTTTTTACAAACACCTTTGGGGAACCTATTGAATTACATGATTCATGTTCTCCTCCATTAGACCTTTAGACAATTTGATTCAATGATAATGAACTAAAATTAACATAAAAACAAGTAAACAATGGGCCTAGAACAAAGTATTTTTATGTGTATTATAACAATACATTATAGCGGACTCCATGATGTTGTTATGCTAATGTGCAAGTAGACTAGGGTTTGCAATATGATTTCAATTGAATAAATATTTTTTAAATACAACAACATAGCACACAAATCAACATAATCATGTGCTAGGCTTGCTCACAATGGCTAGTGAAAAGATTGGCAAGGTCTTAATTTTATATTTGAATTTTAGAAGTTTCAAAGTTTTAAACTATACATGTAAATTAGCTTAGGGATTGCACATTTACAAATTGTCTAGGGCAGCGAATGAGAGATTGGGATCAAATTTTAATGATGAATGACAATAGGATTAAGGATAATGCAACAAGTTGAAATCATGCAAGAATCCGCCACTTGTAAGCTCTTTATTGCATAAATGATACTCTAATCAAAGTGGGCCCAAAACAAAGATAAAAGTATGCAATTGTTAACATTACATTTTGTCTCCATGTGTTTAATCTTGTAAGTGGTTACATGTCAAACTAAAACAAGTAGTTGGACATTGAAATTAAGTATTTTATTCACTAAGGGATGTTAATAGGTTTAAATAATGCAAATGTGGTTGACAATTTTTAGATTCTCCTCGTAATGAGGGTTCCATTGAGAATCCGAAAAAATAGAGGAAGAATGCAATGAGTAGCACCTATGACACACACACACAGATATATATATATATATATATATATATATATATATATATATATATATATATATATATATATATATATATATATATATATATATATATATATATATATATATATATATATATATATATATATATATATATATAGGCACTTATTACAACTTGCCTGAAAACAATATTTTCAAAAAGCAAAACTAAAATGGAGAGGTGTAAGATTTTGTCCAAGTGTAGAATGTTGAAGCTTTGTTTGAATAAAAGAGTGATAGGGCTTTGACTAAGAAATTGATTTCAACGTCACAAAAAGATGGGTATAGAAATTCTTTCAACCTAGGAATGACTATGAGCATGTTGTTGTTGTAGACAATTCACAAAGTGAACATTATGCATACCAAAAAATCATTATGAAAATGTAATTTCTAGACATAACTCTGTATATAATGGTTGAAAGGAATTAGTAGAAAGGAATAATGTATAATTATGGTAAATTATAGCATGCATAAACATAAAGGACATTTAATCATAGAATTACATAAATCAAGGGAAAGATAAGATGTCCTCCAATGTTGCCCCAAATAAAGGTAAATAATGATTGTCATGGTACTGGGTTGAGTTGGTGTAGTATTCTTGTGGGTGCATATCAATCCTTCATCAATATGTTGAAGATAGATTTCAGTCTTTAGCCATCTCTCATTTCCAGTTGGATTAGTACAATTTATCATGCAACTTGTGACCCTCCTTCACATGTCTTTCGCTGGACAACTTGTGAGCCTTGATCACATGTCTTTCACTTGCCTTTATTTATGGTCTCAAGCATCTCTTGTTGTCGTTGAAGCACTTCATTCTGCATTTCTTCCTAGCAACATCTTTGAATGTATTTATGATATTCTATGTTCATTTCAAGTGCCTGGGTTATACAAGGTCTCTCTACTATTGAATTGATACAACATTCCATTTTAGTGTCACTTGCAAGTGTTTGAATGAGAGTCTTTAATAACAATCCTATCGTCTCTTTCAGTAAGAGGATGAAGATGTTTGGGAAGCTATCTCATGGATCCTTCAATACAATACTAGTGGCGGAGACTCCCACTTTCATGATGGCCATATCTTTGATATTTTCTTCACTCCCTTGTTGAAAATAGTTGCATTCCCTTATTGGGTATGCATTGTGGGAAGCGAGCTAGTTTCCAAACAGTTTTGGCCAACAATTGCTCAAACCTTTAGAGGAATTGACATTGATGTGATCTCAGGCCCTTTATGAGAAGTTTTTGATCTTTCTACAAAAGGAAAGGCAAAGAAAATACAAAAGGCATGGACCCTCTTCAAGTCATGTGTCATATATGATGATTTTGTAGCAATGAATTTTTTCTTTGCAAACAATGAGGACCTCTTCTCTAAGGCTCACAAGAGGAGGATTTGAAGCTATTTCTTTGGTCTGGTAACAATGGTGAACAAGCTCAACCCATGACCACAATTGAAGTTCACTAAGCATTGATCTCTCCTCTCTCAGTTAGTTTGGTGCATCTCATTCCCATTTCCTATTTAGTTTCTATGTGTTTCCTTAATGGTTGAGCTCAATTCCCATATCTTGTGCAGACCTTCCATATTAGTATGTTGTTAGTCTCTATTTGCTACTTTATGGGTTGAGCCTTGCTCCCATTTTGTTTGCAACATTTTCTTTTCTGCATGTTGCTTATGCACTTCTTTATTATTATTATTTTTGATATCTGAGAGGTAACACCACTGCATTTACCTATTTCTCTATTATTGTATGTTTCCCTTATTGAATATAATTCACACATAATGCATTTAAAAAAAGTGATAGCCATGTGCTAGATACTTGAATATATAAACACAAATAAGAAATAAAAGATGTAATCAAGATAAGGATCATAACATGTAATCATAGGATAAGGCATGATAATGACCATTAACAAGTAAAAGAGGAACATGTAAGCATAAACATGATAACATAAGATATAAAATGAAAATGATCAAAATTATGGTAATAAAAATAGGCATGATGAAAATGACATATAGATAGCATAAGAGATGGATATTGTAGTCATGGAAGATGCAAAACATAAGAACAAAAAAAAAACTAAGAAGGAATCTAGTAACATATAGATACTAAACATGGAATATTGAAACAAACACGACACATTACAAAACATGAAAATAAGGAAATATAGGCAAAACTATGAGCTAAATATAGAAAAAGAGGAGGTAAATACAGAAAAAGAGGAGGTACTCCAAGTGGACAAAAACAAAGTATAAAACATAATATAGAATGTTAAATGTAAGGATAAATAGTTTAAAAAGGAAATTAAATGCTAATATGAGTAGATAAATAAAGTATAAAAACACTAAAAGGTCTTTAAGCAATAACATTGGAGAGATAATCATCCAAGAAGTTATCCTCATCCTAACAAATAATTTCCCGGGCTCTTTTCCATCAAATAAGTGGTTATCGTGTTGACAAGTTTGGTTCTCTTATTAAAGTTGCAAGAAATGTGTAATTATGTAAAATATATGCATTTGCCTAATGTTATTGCTTCTTTATAAATGGCTAGGTAGAGAGATTTTTTATTTTCTTTTTGAAAGCATTTTTCATAGGTAGACTTGCATCTAGAAGGAATGCAAGGTTTTGAAACATAATGACATCATTCTTCTCTTGTTTTCTTGATACGTGCTTGATTAGTTCTTAATAAGGATCATTTAAAGATATGCGTATAACTTGAACTTGATGCTTACTAGACGTTGTAGGATATGCAAGTTATGGTTTCTTAAAGGCATCTTATCTTCATAATTTCTGTAATGAGAAGGTGGGTAAGTAGATACATAAGTTTTTCTCATATTCACTATTTGTTGTTTTTCTAGGTGAAAATTAGATAAAACATTTATGTCACCCTTTCACTCATATAGAGGTACTTTTGGTGTCTTAACAAATGTCCAATATAAAATGGCTCAAATTATGGAGATCTATCAACTTTAACCACATTGCTTATAAACAAACTTAATACATCAACATAAAAATGGAAAGAAATACTTTTGATTGCTCTATCCACGTTGTATAAAGCAACATACCAAACCTATCCAGAGATGGAATAACATAACACTAGAAGCTCATTAGGACCAACTATTTGATGTAAATTGATAGAAGTCATTCTCTTTATCAAACTCATTTGAAATGATCAATGGCACACAAAAATGTGCAAAAACTCGATATTTAATATGACAAGTAAATAATTGTTCTTCATGTTAAATGTTAATTTGACAAGTCAAATTAATCATAAACTAATTAGGTCAAGTTTTTTTTTACATTGCTAGAGATACATAACTAACTATAATATTTGTTTTGTGGGATCTCCTCATCTAATTTTTTTAGTCAATATGGTAAAAGGACATGATGAGGATGTATCTCTAGAGTGTACTATACTCACATAAAGCATTTGTATTATAATCAATAAAATAATCATCCATGGAATCTCTATCAACATGCCCTGGTACCATTGCAAAATGATCATGCTCATGACATGCATTGATATTGTTAAAATGATTGGAAGGTTTATTAGTATAAATCTTCAAATTTTGAATAACGCATATGATATAAGAATCATATTCAATCAAAGGTTGCACTTCATGTTTTAAATCCATCCATCTTTGAGGATGATACCAATTAAGCTTATGAAAGTTACAAAAACATTCTCAATATGTTTCTTAGGTAGTCCATTAGTTGGATCTATTGGATGAATGGGTGGAAGAATAATCAAATTATAGCTTGAAATAAAATTTGAAGTTTGATATCTAAGGGTTCTCATAAATTGGTAAATTTTCTCAAGTTATGAGGCCCAAGCAATGACATATTGGGAGTATTATCTTTTTCATGCACATTAGCTTTTAGAATTATTATTGTTTGAAAAAGATTACTTTTATAATTTGAAGGATAAGAAGATGTCAAAGTACAATATGTAAAGTTTAGTCATACTCAAGCACATTGGGTCCAAGAAATATTTATTCAATAATCTTTACATGAGCACACAAGTCCATAAAATAAACTAGTCATTCAAGAATAGATTATAATGAAGAGATTGAAATAATCTTAATAAAAATATTAGTTCATATTCATGAAGGTGATGGTGTAACTTTTTCCTATTGATAATATAGAATCAATTGTTTGCAAAATGTCTAGACACTGAAATGTCAATTGACTGATATCACTAGATGCTTTTACATCCAAAAAACCTAAATACAATATCTCTTAATCAATATTAGCCATCTAAAGCCCAAAAATTTACAATTTGAAAGCCAAAAAAGATCTGTGATCATGGAACTATACATATGACTGGGATATCTATCATTCCCATCCCCTTTCTTGTAAGTCATCTAGATTAGAATTATGATTAAGTACCCTGCCTGTACTCCATCTAGCAGCTTTGTCTTGATCCTTTATATCATTCCATCCAGTGCTTTGTCTCTATCCTTATCTACTCTATTTTCCATATCATTCCATCGAAAATTGTCTATATAGATCTGAGAGTTTTCTTGATTGTTGTTGGTTGAAAGATGCACATTATCCTGTGTATCACTACCCGGATTAACATTGTCGATGCCTCTATTGTTGGTAATCAAATCAGGAGGTTCACTGTGAAAAGTAACTCTTTGGATGTCTCTTGGAAAAAGGATCATGGCCCCTTCCTGCATAAGAGTTCAGAATCTTTCTCTTGGTACTTGAATAATGGTTGTCACCTGTGTCATTATAGAAAAATATGTGAGTATTGGATTAAACTCATTAAGATCCCACCTTCTTTCTTGGAAGATGTCCTCATTTCTTTGTTTCCAAATAAGCCACAAAATTTTAGAAGTAAGAATTAACCAAAAGACATTTAATTTACTATCAAAAGCATCCACATAACCAACAATAATTTCATGCCAAGACAAACCAAGACTATTCCTCCATTTAAAATCTTTACCAAAGAAAACAGACCAAACATTATATGCCCACTGACACTTAAAGAACAAATGCTCAAAAGATTCAACACAGATACAAATAGAGCAAAGGATGATGTTTTTGACACCTTGACACACAAAGGAACCAAAAAACAAGTTTTTTCAACAAAAAAATCCACTTGAAACAATTTTTTTAGGCTCAACATGAGACTGCCATAACAACTCAAGGACAAAATGCCACTTATTTCCTGACCAGTTCAAGCCTAGGCTTGGTTGATTTCAAAAAAGATACTCTCATCATTTTTTAAGAGTTTATAGATTTTCCTACAAGAAAAGTTACACAACAGAGTGCCATCATTCCAATTAATATACCCCAAACTCCGAAAGAATCCATACACCGACCAGGAAAACCAATTGCCAACAACCTTGGTAAGGAGAGTGTAAGTATTTTTCTGAGAAACATGAATCTTAAGTTTATTACTTAACTCGATCCAGGAGTAGAGCATAACAACAATAAAACAAATACCTTTACTATGCCAAGATTTAGCATAACAACATCTAAGGGCTTATTATTGAGATATATACCCCACCAAATTGACCTATCCAGGACCAAAAAAGAAGGATTCCCCCCTACTGCATATCTAGGGCAAAGGAATGACTTAACTTGTGTCCATGCCTTCCACAAAGAATTGAAGATCTTGGTTCCAAAAACTCTCACATCAAAATCATCTAATAAAATATCATAAAAAGGTACACATTTCCAAGCTTTCCCTTTTTTAATAATAGATCTGGAAATATTATTTCTAATGAGGATTTTCCATGGTTCATCACCATAGATAGCTTTGCTAATCCATTTGGATGCTAGGACCATGCCTTATTTTTTAAGATCTCTAATGCCAAGTCCTCCTTGGTTTCTTGGGGTACAACACCATTCCCATTTGACACAATGCCTTCTCCTATTTCCAACACCATCTGACCACAAGACATCTCTAAGAATCTTTTCCAACTAGTTTGTTTGATAGTTAGAAAACTGAATAATAGTGAATTGGATTCACCATTATGGGTAGGATAATTATGGGGTATATAAGATGATATGATATGAAAGGGGGAATATAGGACCTATCCTTAATCCAAATTCTCAAAAGGAAAGATCCAAATGGATTAATCACAAAGAAGTGATCAATGCACAATTGAATCAAATAATGGAGAACATAAAGAAAGGAGAAAACCCTTATAATCTACTATAGAAAGTATGTACTTGAAATCTTAAATGAATAGAAGGAAAATGCTAACCTCAAAATAGGGCAAATTTGGAAAATGTTGATTTTTTATGTCTGTGCACAGTTTCGGGAAATTCTACTACCTACTGTGGACTAGAAATGCTGAGACAAAGAAAACCCAAAAAACTTTCGAAATGTCACTGAACTAGTTAGGTAGACTGGTAGATCAATCTGCAACCTACTCCGGACTGGAAATGCTGAGACAGAGAAAACCCAGAAAAATTTTGTCCTTCTGAGGTTAGGTCAAATTTGACCTAGATAACAAGGCAAGGTCTTACCCCGGGGTAGAATCCTACCCCCCCTTGAAGGTCGTCCCTGACCTAAAATAGCTCCGACAAAAAATCTGTTCACAGATCCCGAAAGTTTTCTGAAAAGGGTATCCAGATCTGTACTTCAATTCGTTGTCATGTACTTGTACCTGCAAGAAAAATGGTTTTTGTTTTTTGGATGGGGGTTTTGCCTTGGTCAAACCCCAGTTTGTAATCAACCTTGAAATGTAATTGAAATTGCAATATGTATAAACAAAGTAAATGGAACTATTCACCTTGCTTATGTTGAAGTCCTTGTGGAGGATTCGAATCCTTGAATCCACAAGTAGGGATGCTCCAAATGAATGTAGAAATGTATGTAGGATGTCTCAAATCAATGGCATTAGATCTTCAACATCAATCTTGAATGAATCTTTGCATAGGAAGAGGCTTGGATGAATGTGGATGGAGAAATCTTCAACAAGAGGGCTCTATAGAGATTGAATCATTCAATGGCTAACAATGGATCTCCTTGATGAACACTTGAACACTTGAATGCTTGAAGATGAATGAATGCTTTCTTTCTTTCCTTCTCCTTCTTGCTTACTTGATTGCACTTGAGAGCTTGATCATGAAAGGTGGATGTGAAAATGAGAGAGGAAGGCTTCCTTTTATAGTGATCTAGGGCACAAAATTCTAGAGAAGGCTAACATTGGAGAATTAAATCCCAATTAACCTTAACCCCTAGAAATGGACCTAAATTAAATGAAATTTAAGAGTTTACCATTCTGAAATCCGAAACAGCCAACCTGGAAGCAGGAAAATAAAACTTTCTGAAACCCGACATCCCGAAACTTCTGAAAACTAAAATTTGAACTTGGGGTCAGGGATGAGGTAGTCTCTACCCTAGGTCAGGGTCGAGGTCTTCCTTGACCTAGGTCATGGACTAGGTCATCCTTGACCCAGAAATTCAAAGTCTTTAGATTCTCAGAGAAAGTCTGTTAGAAAGAGGCTGGAAATAGGGAGAGAGAAGCAGAACAAGGGAGAAAACAACCAGATCCATGCAAAGACCCAATCAAGGTGCTTGACATGACCCTAGACCACTTAATCAGAGGGATAAATGCTCTTATCATGGAAGTGCTTCCATTTTAAGATGATATATTAAGCCCCCACTTTAGCAAGAGTATGGATTCGATGCAAACTCTTGGTAAAGGAGATCATAATGAAAAGATAATCTTATTAAAATCAAAGGGACAAAGAGATCCTCAAGCCCCCAGGGACTCAAGTCTTCATCAACTCCAAGATCACAATAAAAGAGACATCTCTAGAGAGAGAGAGTGTGTGTGTGATTATCTTGCCCAATGAGAACTTATGTCCCATTGTGAACCACACAAGGAAATGGCGCAACTAGAAAGATGGAATTGAATCGCCTAGTGAATGTGGCTACTCATTAGTCAACCCATCAAGAATTCACCCTTAGGAATATTCTATTCCATAAGTGTAAAAACAAAAGCAAAAGAGATCCAGTCTTAAGGACACCTTCGACCTGAAGGGATCAAAAATTTGAAACTGGAGGGATCAAGAGATCCTAAAATATAAATCCACGCTTTAAGGATTAGTCACTAATCCAAAAAAGGAGAAAAGTATCTCGTAAAATAATATATGTGTATTGAAGAGTGCGTGTGTGCAATAGGTGAGCAAAGTGTATGCCCCCACATTAAAGTCATTGATAACACTTTAATAGGAGCAATGGCTTTAACGGAAACATAAACAACTCCATTGATTACGTTTCCACTACGAGATGTCCCCAGATGAAGACAAATCAAGGGAAATACCACATAAACATACAAAGAACACATAAGGGATCTACCTGTTGTGGGGTCAGTATGATCATAAGATAATATATATATGATATTATTGCAAATGAATTGACATCATTCCCCAAAGAAAATAGAACTACAATCACAAAGGAGGAAAGATCACATAAGAGATACAAAGAAGAATCTTTTCGGACCATGACTTGGAGACCAAAAATAATCAGTGCTACCAAGTTGCAGATCCAAGCAGATTACACAAGGAAATATTTACAAACAATAGCACAAGTACAACATAACATGAAACAACATATAGAAGAATAGAGATACATATAGAGGAATTGTACAACAGGTTCGATTCCTTTATCACCTTGTACCAAAAAAGTAACAAGGGTCATATAAAAAAATTTAACAACATTTAGCGAACACATCATGGGAGAAGCACAGTACAATAGGAAAACACACAACAAAGCTACCATAAAGGACAAGCCGATCAAGCGTGCCGCCTACTCTCCCCATCTCATTATATATCATTTAGGGAAGGTGGGTAACTCACAAGAGGGACTATTTCCAAAATAGTAGGAATGATAGCCAGTTCCAAACAAGGATCCTCTTGAGAATCACAATGTTCGATACTAGGTGTAAGTGTTAATTGTGATGAAAGCGTATTAGGTAAATCAATGTCAATGTCAATAGTCTCATATTCATCATTAACATCATCAAGAGTATCTTCTTCATCTATCTTAATCAAAATAGAATCTAAGATACGAATAGAATCATTATAATCATGCATCTTAACATCATTATTACTAACAAAATCATGCATAAGTTTATTAGATGAGAGTAAAGAATTTTGAAGAACAGAATTACAAGCTTTAGCTTGAGCACAACGCTTTTTACGACGTTCATTAGAAAATTGATTATATTTTTCTTTACTTGAAATATGTTGAGAACTAGGAGGAACAATTACAAGATCCTTCAAAGGTTCTTTAGGAGGATTAATAGGATTATCAATAGTCGGACGATCAACAATAGGAACTTGATTAATAGATGTAGAATCCATGGATAAAGGAGGTATAGAAGGTGTAGGCAAAAGACCACGATTAAAATCCATCGAAGGTACACTTAATTCGAGAATCTTACGATGTTTATAGGCTTGATATGAGCGGAAAAGATTATCAAGTTGAGGACATGAATTAGGTAATGAAGGCCAAAAGAAATCAAGAGTAGCACAATCTCTGGGCCTAGAAGGTTGATACAAACTATGATTTGTATGCACCCTAAAATGGTCACCTAGACTTTGGGCCCCATTCTTCAATTTATCAAATGATGGATCCAATTTATCAATTTCCTGAATCAATATTTTTAATCAAATCAATTTCTTTGATCAAATCCTAATTCTATCATTTATTCGATTATATTCTATGGGCTAACCAACTTATCCTAAGTTTTTATTTATTTAAATGGAATTCCCTCCCCTTTTATTAAATAAAAAGCCCCCACTTTCCTCTTATCCTAAGTTGCACAAATAAAGCATTATTCTTATTTTATAAAAAGGAGAAAAGACCTTTTTGTCTCACATGAGGCTCAAAAGTCAACACTTCTTTCTCATTGGAGGAGACTTGTGCACATGGATTGCTCCTCTTTCAAACTCCACCCTTGATTAAATCTTTTGCCTCTTAATCTCCATCGTCCGTTGATTCTCACTTTCTTTAAAAGAAGAGCTCTCTTCTCATTCTAGGATCCAACTTTTGAATACTAATCTTATGCTACAGGATTTCTTGGTGACTTTGGAGCTTTGGAGATCTTCTTGCATTCTAGCTTTCATTCTTGCATCATAGCTTCATGTTTATGCTTTCTTAGCTTAGATTTCCTATCAAGTTCTAGCTTAGCTCACATAGCTTAATTAGCAAGGCTTGTAATACTTTCATTTTCATAGCTTAGTTTGCATTCTTGCATCTTCATTTCTAGCATAGCATTGCATTGCATTCTCATCTTGATTCTTGAGGATATTGGCATTCTTGCCCTTGTCTCTTTGAATCTCCCATTGTGTGGTTTACTAGCAAGGTTATAAGCTTAATAGCTCTAGCTGAGAGCATTCTAAATATCCTTGTGACTCCATGCCTAGGGAGCTCTAGGTCACTTTCTCAAGGTTTCCAATCCATGGATTCTCTTGGAAATAATGACTTAGAGAAGTGCACATCTTAGTGTGTACATTTTTGGCACCCACCATGAAGCTTTGACAAATGGGCTCAAAATGGCTATAGAATGGAGAATCACAGAGCTACATATCTATGGGGATTCACAGCTGATAATCAACTAGGTTAATGAAGACTATCAAACAAAATATGACAAACTGGTTCCTTATAAGAAAATGGTTGATTCATTGAGACGATATTTCACATTCGTCACATTTTAGCAAATCCCTAGAGTAGAAAATAAAGCATCTGATGCTATGGCTACACTTGCTTCACTCCTCCAGTTAGAACGGCATGAATCCAGATTTGAATTCCTGGTGGAAGAGCTACATTATCCTATCTATGACTCACAAGAAAGCCATGTCATTTGTACCCTTGTTGGTCATGACTCATCCCGATATGGTGCCATTTACTCATACCTCTGTGATGGCATTATCCTTGATGCTTTTACCCGCTCTGAATGAAGAAATCTTACCTGAAATGCCTCTCGACATTCCCTTATCTTTGGTGATTTGTATAGGAGGGGTCTACATGGGACACTTCTTAGATGCTTAGAAAAAGATGAATCCGATTAAGCGTTAGTTGACATTCATGAGGGCATCTGTGGGGGACATTCCAATGGTCTTGCCATGGCCTGAAGGTTGCATAGGGTGGGGTACTATTGGCCTACCATGCAGATGGATGCAGTAGCTTTTGCAAAATCCTGTGAAAAGTGTCAAAAACATGGTCACCTGATACATGCTCCAGGCAGGGAGCTTATTCCTTCTATATCACATTGGCCATTTCAGTGTTGGGCCTTTGATCTTGTTGGGCAGATTCATCCCAACTCATCAGGTGGACACAAATTTATCATCACTGCTATTGACTACTTTACCAAATGGGTAGAAGTTGTTCCACTTTCTGTTGCCTCGGGCAAGACAGTTTATCTTTTTATCCTGAACCATATCATTTGTTGATATGGTGTACCTTCTAAAATAATCACTGACAATGGAGGTCAGTTCAAAAATAAGGACCTAAAGCATCTCTGCAAATAATTCAAGATTAAACAACATTGGTCCTCCATTTACTTCCCACAAGGAAATGGTCAAGCAAAGGCTTCAAATAAAACCATTCTTAAAATTCTCCATAGAATAGTTCATAAGAATGGTAGAGATTGGCATTTACAGATAAATCCGGCCTTGTGGGCCTATAGAATGAGTATGTGTACTCCTACAAGGACTACTCCTTTTGCCCTTACTTATGGTGTGGAAGCAGTGTTACCTTTAGAGGTTGAGATTCCTTCACTTAGAGTTTCCCTCAAAGGTCTAGTGATAGATGAAGACTACTGTGCCATGAGACTCCAAGAGTTATAACTTCTTGATGAGAAATGTAAAGCATCATTTGACCATATGAGGGTCTATCAAAAGCACATGTCCAAAGCTTTCAACAAAAAGGTTCACCCTAGAGAATTCCAAGTGGGAGATCTTGTCCTACGTGAAAACCCTAAGAACCAACAACATAGAGATCAAAAGGGCAAATTCGAACCTAATTGGCATTGAACTTACATCATTACTACAACTTTTGGGATAGGTGCTTATTTGTTATCTACTGAAGAGGGAGAACAGCTCCCTGATCTTATCAATATCTTGCACCTGAAGAAGTTCTATCCATGATGCATGTTCTATCTAGGGGCATCCTTTGTATATATTTATTGATCCTGAAAAAATTTCAAAAAAAAAATTCATATATGATGCTAAAAAAATCCTAAAAAATATATAGTCCTCAAAAAATACAAAAAAAAATTAAAAAATTCAAAAAAATAGAAAAAGTGTCTTGGTGAAAACCTAGAAATAGGTGCCATGGTAGCAAAAATACAAAAAAATAAAAATAAAAAAATAAAAAAATTTCAAGTGGTGAAAACCTGGAAACAGGCGCTACTTAAGGCCTTTGCACCCTTATTTCTTAGCAGATGTCCTCGACACTTAGCCTTTCTCCATCATGCCTTGTCCTTGTTGCCTTGGTTTGGAATTGGTCTTTATCTTTGTCTATGGGGCATAACTGTGTTAGCTTTGGTCTCTTGGATGCGTTGGTCTTTAGGACATCTTACAAACGATGTTTTTCAACACCACCCCAACTGTGTCTTTCAACACTCTCCTAGCGTCAAGTGTTTCTCAACACTTATCAGATATCCTACCCACAGTCTACCATGATATGATATTTTCCACTGGTAGATGCGATACTCAAAGTTTGATTCTATGACCTACACACACGCACTTAAACACTTGACTCGCTGAGACTTGCTTGACTTTATTTCTTTGTGTGCTGTCTATGATGATTTCTTTGATGAGTGTTCTCTCCCTAATAGTTTTTGATGATGCCGAGCTAGAAGACCAGGGGCATGAGGACATGTTTTATTTGTTTGCTACTTGTGGGTATATTTTGTTGATCTTAACTGTCATGAGCATTTATGCTTGTTCCACTTGACACTCGGATCTACAATGTATTATCCTTCACTATTTTTCGCAAGTGCATGCTTATAGTCATCTTGACTTTCTTGTGTCTCGATGTGAGCATAATCTTGCTATACTAAACTTAGGAAACCTCACTGCACTAGTCATCTTGACCTATATGTCTTTGATGCCTAGGTGGGATTCCCACATACTTATCTAATATAGATCATATTCAAATTCACATAGTTATACTAGTGTGTATTGTATGATCTTGTGACGCTACCAATAACGCACGATGATGATTATTAGAGTCTAATGGCTTTGCAACCTTGCAAGTAAACCACTTTTCATAGTAGCTTGCATTCTTAGGTTCATGTTAGTTTAGTTTTGCATCTTGCATATGGAGAGAGCTCTCCTTTCATCTTTCACAGACTTGTCGGTCAATTGCGCTCACTTTTTGCTTTTTTTCGATCATGTATTTCGCTCCTTGTCTTTCACATCGCAACCTGTCATCACAAGGGGTTAATCTTATCATCATATCTATATCATAAAGAGATCATTTTCAGAAATATGAGTCTACATCATAAATATGAAAACTAAACATACATCTATGAGAGAGATTGTACATGAGCATATATAAGCATACATCAAACATTTGAGCAATATAACAAGACAATAAAACTGAAACATCCATCACAAGTGGGACAAATACACAAGATACATCACAAATCCAATAGATCTCATATATATCTATGTGTGTCATGATACAAAGTACAATGTGGGATCCAAAATCTGGATGATGTCCCAAGATATGACTCTATACATCTAACCTAGACCTAAGTCTAACTCTCCCCATCACGTGGTGGTGGAGGTGGTGTTGCCGCTCTATCTGGTACCGCATCAGTTCTTCCTGCCCTCTCGGAGTAGAGTGGCGCTCTCTATGCCGCAGGGACAACTGCTATATATAGACCATGATAATAGGTCACTCATGCCGCCTCTCTCCGGATCTCTGCTGCATCGTCTTGTGCTACCCTCTCTTGCCGATCTATCTCGGCTCGTGCATTTGCTAACTGCTGATCTCGCACAACAATAGTGATCCTGAGCTGCTATATCTCAGCCTCTAAAACTTGGATCCTAGCTCTGAGATCCTCCCCTCCCCTCTCTGTACGTTGGTCATGTCCTGCGTCCACTCGTCGGTAAACTAATCTCGCCACATCCTCTCCCTCATCATCATAAACCTATCTCTGTGATCATCTCTGACCACTTGATCTCAATCCCTATCCTCTCTCTCTCTCTCTCACCCTCCCTCCCCCGCCTCCTCTGTCCTCGTCACTCCCATCACCACTCTATGCCGGCGGCTGTGCATTTGGAACATTAAAACGTGGGAATGGTTGTCTCTACCGCTCTGCCCTGTAGGCTACATCCGCACCTGCATCTGCCATATCAGGAAGGTAATCCCATGGCTTCTTGCGTATACCTACAGTCTCCTATGCTGCCTTCTGGTAGTCCAGCATCGATAGCCATCCTTGTCCCTCCTCATCCCTAGCCCGGGCATATGTAGTAGTCTCTGTGGGTACCCTCTACTGCCACCCAAACTGCCTCCAGACTCGAGTGATGAAAAATCTCTCAACTATCTCAGAGTGGAAGCCTAATAGTGGCCGGCTACACAACATATACCCAAGCTCCCGCTCTTGGTCACTCCACTACTCACAGGCCCTGTATGGTCTCCACTGAAAAGTTGTGAGCTCATCTAGGAGCCTCCTATAGTATGTGAGGTCTCCACTATGGGGCTGGTTGATGAATCCCATATAGTTGTATATGTAGGGGCGTATCTTCTCCCTAGGCTACACATGTGGGTGCACAACGACGATGTGCTCCCATGCCCATACCTGTGCTAGGACAGCACTGCATGCCCAAGTCTTGTTGTCCCTGTACACTATCTCATGCAACTCGTGGTACATGTCTTCTAGGATAGCTAGGCCCCATGCCATCCATCGAGGGTGTGCTATCAAGTCGGAAACTAATCTGCCCCAGCCTAATGGGAACCCTCTCTGGGTCCTGTTAGTGATAAGGGCCTATGCAACTATTAAGCACACTATGCTTGGAACCGAGTAATCGTGACCAAACTCCTCCATTAGCCGGTCCCAACTAAGGTGTCTATCAATGATGGTCACATCTTGAAACATGTCCTAGATGGCATGTCGCCCCTCAGTCGAATCCTGATCATAGTATACCTGTGCCAATAGAAAAATCATGTCAGTTTCTATCATATGGAAACTTTACATCTATGCACATTTAGAAACATGATTATACTCATTGGATCTCCATGGCTAGATATCCGGAGGATCCGATAGACATCCTCTAATGAGATCATCGCCTCTCCAGTCAGAAGATGAAAGGTGTTGTGCTCACTGTGGCATCTCTTAGCCAACGCTGTCAGCAACCCATGATCTGCCCAAATATGGGGCACATCCAGCAAGAACTCGAATCCCATGCTGATCAGGTCATCTCTCCCAGGAGTATCTAGATCTCTAACACAGCGTAGTTCGGTCACTCTCGGAGCTCTGATAATCAGTGCCGAAAAAGTCTCCTGCAAGCCATAACCCAGATGTCAGAACATATCATGATGGATGTCTAAAATCAATACAAGGAATCTTAAATGCAAAAATTGTCTAGACCCATGTTATATTGTTCAAATTAACACTATGTGATATTTCTTATTACACTACGGTGATATTGTATCATGCGATACTTTCCTCTATAGCAATGTGATACTCTTTTCCTGTACGATAGTTCACACAAGATCGCATGATGTTTCATCCAGTATCGTGTGATACTGGATTGAACATCTGTGTGATACTTTATTGACTCACGAACTATTGCACGATAAACAATATCGAAGGTGTGCGATACTTTAAAACTATCGTACGAACTTTCGCATAAGTATATTTTGAAATATTTAAAAAATGTGTTATAAATGCCATAAATGACTCAAAAAGCTAGTTTTTTTTAAAACTTACCGGGGCACCATACTGAGGAGGCCTGTTGTGCAACCGATCGTGCTCAAGCCAATGTGTGTGGACTGGAATCGCTGCTTGCTGGGCCATAATCTCTCTCTAAGCTCTCAAAGTTCTCAATATCACAAAAGACAAATGCATTTGAAAATGACCTTTTTACCCCTTATATAGCATTTTGACTTTTTGACCAATTTTCAAAACATCTCAAAATTTTGCAAAAATTGCACCCCTGGCTAATTTCAACGTCCTGGATCCATTTTCGGGATTGAAATCAAAATTTGAGTTCATCTTGATAGTCAAAATTTCTTTTTAAAATTTCTCCTTCTTCTGCGCAGTTGGCTGACCATTTGAGGCCCGATCCTTCAATGTTCGCTGGGGCCCCTTCATTTCTTCATCCCCATCTCTTTCAACCTTCTAGTCTTTCATTCATTTTCATTCGCTTCATCTCTCTGAGGTTTGACTTCATTTTTATCTTATATCTTTCTCAGTCAAACCTAGTCAAACTGGGGCATATCTTCATTGCTTGATGGTTATCCTATCATCTTTCATCTTCGATTGTGATTTCTAGTGATTTGATTAGATTCATCAATTTACTGTTTCTCCTCTACCTGATTTTGACTTCAATTCTGAGGGGGCAGTACCTATCAAACCTCAATCCTTGATTCAGCTTATCAATTGAACCTTGAGATTCTTATCTCTTATCTCAGACTTGACAATTACCTATTTACAGGGGTGTTGGCCTTGTATTTTTCAATCAACTTATCTTTGTCCTGATGTGTTCCCATCCGTCGAACACACGTTTGAGTTGTTTTGTGATCCCAAATTGATCTCACACTTCAATTCCATTCTTTGACTACATGTGATCCCAAATCGATCTCACATTAGTCAAAGAGGGGCAAATGTATGCACCCTAAAATGGTCGCCTAGACCTTGGGCCCCATTCTTCAATTTATCAAATGATGGAACCAATTTATCAATTTCCTAAATCAATATTTTAAATCAAATCAATTTCCTTGATCAAATCTTAATTCTATCATTTATTCGATTATATTCTATGGGCTAACCATTTTATCCTAAGTCTTTATTTATTTAAAAGGAATTCCCTCCCCTTTTATTAAATAAAAATCCCCCACTTTCCTCTTATCCTAAGTTGCACAAATAAAACATTATTCTTATTTTATAAAAAGGAGAAAAGGCCTTTTTGTGTCACATGAGGCTCAAAAGTCAACACTTCTTTCTCATTGGAAGAGACTTGTGCACATGGATTGCTCCTCTTTCAAAATCCACCCTTGATTAAATCTTTTGCCTCTTAATCTCCATCATCCATTGATTCTCACTTTCTTTAAAAGAAGAGCTCTCTTCTCAATCTAGGATCCAACTTTTGAATACTAATCTTATGCTACAAGATTTCTTGGTGACTTTGGAGCTTTGGAGATCTTCTTGCATTCTAGCTTTCATTCTTGCATCATAGCTTCATGTTTATGCTTTCTTAGCTTAGATTTCCTTTCAAGTTCTAGCTTAGCTCACATAGCTTAATTAGCAAGGCTTGTAATACTTTCATTTTCATAGCTTAGTTTGCATTCTTGCATCTTCATTTCTAGCATAGCATTGCATTGCATTCTCATCTTGATTCTTGAGGATATTGGCATTCTTGCCCTTGTCTCTTTGAATCTCCCATTGTGTGGTTTACTAGCAAGGTTATAAGCTTAATAGCTCTAGCTGAGAGCATTCTAAATATCCTTGTGACTCCATGCCTAAGGAGCTCTAGGTGGCTTTCTCAAAGTTTCCAATCCATAGATTCTCTTGGAAGTAATGACTTAGAGAAGTGCACATCTTAGTGTGTACATGATTAACCGTCTTCACTTCTTCATCATGAAAAAATTTGAGACATTTATGGATAGGTGAAGCAACAACATGCATGTCCTTCAACCAAGGCAAACCAAGCTTAACTTGAAATTGATCAGAACTAGGAACAACGACAAAGGTAGTGTTCACAATTTTACCACAAAGTTCAACCGGCAAGTTAATAGAACCAAATGATGGATAAAGAAAACTATTACAAGTTTGAATCCACACATCAGATGTATCATAAGAATCGCGTTGCAATTTTTTCATAAAAAGATTTTCTTCAGTAATAACATTGACTAGAGATGTAGGATCAACAAGACAACCAAGAGTAGGTATCTAGGAAATCCTAGCATAAATATAAAGGGGACCATCATGAGCTTTAATAGTCTTAGAATCATCAAAGGTAATCAAAAGTTCCCGAGGTCTTTTATTCTTAGGTTGTTGTCGAGGTTTAGGTTGAGTTTTCAATTTAGGCGTAGGTTTTGGTTGAGGTTGAACTTGAGGTTGAATCTGAGGTTGAGGCCGAGGAGGAGATATAGATTGAACAATATGATCCACTTGATTAACAATGTGATTAAGATCATCCATCTTTGAATCATACACAATATCCATAGAAGATGGCTGAGCAATGGTATTAGTATCATGCGTGGGTAAAGGATTCGTATAGATTTGAAGATTTTGATTCAGAGGAGAGACATATTTTTTCCCGCTACCATCAAGATTATCAATAGATAAGGCATTAGAATCAATTAAATCTTGAACCTTATGTTTGAAGAATAACATTTCTCAGTATCATGACCATTATGACGATGATATTGACAAAAAGCTTTAGGATCAAAATATTGAGATGCAATCGTAGCAGGTAAAAGAGGTCGAATAGGGGGTAAAGTAATCATATTAGCAGTTAACAACCTATTCATAATAGAATGTAAAGATTCAGAAAGAGGAGTAAACGTATGATTTAATCGAAAAGTAGTGGATGCAGAAGTGGCATTGTGAGATGCAACAACAACTTGATCAGCAATTGCATTCGCTTGTTTGTTTATCTTGACATAGTTGTTGAATTTTTTAAATTTGTTTGGATTAGGAGAAACATCACTTTTATCAACTGGAACATGAGCCATTGGAGTGTTGCTCTCAAATTGACTCACTTGTAATTAATAATGATAAAGCGCTGCACAAAGTTGTTGAAAAGAGGTAAATTCAGTAAGAAAAATCTTATCTCTAATATCCTTTTGCAAATTTGAAATAAACATACATTGAATATCAATATCAGGAACATGATAGGAAATCTGAGCATGTAAATGCTTAAATCTACCAATAAATTCAGTTAATTTTTTCCTTAGCACTTTGCTTACAATGCATCAAATCAATCAAAGACACTTGTGGGCCAATGTTGTTTTGAAATTGTTGAATAAAAGCATTGGTAAGTTGTGGAAATGAATCAATAAAATAAGGAGGTAAGGAACAATACCATTGTAAGGCCTTGTCATGAAAAGTTCTAGCAAACAACTTGGCTTAAATCCTATGGTCATGAGCATAATCACTATAAAGGATTTGAAATATTTTAATATGATGAACATGGTCTCCTTTTTTGTTGTAATTCTCAAGATGAGGCATATCCACTTGCTGAGGAACAGGAGTACGAATGATATCCTGGGACAAAGGGCTTCCCATGTCACATGTAGGAATGCTAAACTTGTTTTGAGTCAAGGATGCAAGTTGTTGTTGTAAGGATGACACAGTTTGAGCCAAACTGATGATTGTTGAATCATTAGAAGAAATAGGAGGAATAACGACATTAGAAACACTAGGTAAAGTGTAAGAAGCTGCAGGAATAGAAGACACAACTGGAGGAACACTTGGAACTATAGTTGGAAGAGGATTGGAATAAGTAAAAGGAACATTATGATAAGAAGGTTGTGATGTAGGAAGGGACACATGAGGAACACTCATAGGAATAGAGGGAATCGTCACAGTCACCAAAGAAGGAGTATAAGTAGGAATAATAGGTAAAGGAATAGAAGAAGGTTCTATACTATTGGTAGGAGGAATCAACCCTAAATCTTGAGCTTCTTGAGCTAAAGGTTTAACATTTGAATGTACGAGGTGAGTAATACCACACAAGAGATTAACACCTTGATCACTATCATGAAGGAATTTCTTAAGAGCCTCTATAGCTTGAACAGAATCTTGATTATGGTTTTCTTGAATAAGCCAATTACCCATTTTATTAAGTTCATTTGAAATTTTTTGGACTTGTTTAGGAGGAACTCTTAAAGCATCGTCCTCATCATGAGATGAGTGAGAAGAGTTATGCTCCATAATAGGATTGGAATCATGAAGAATCAAATTATCAGCTAAGATCCTAAGGAAAGGAGAGGAAGACTCAGGATCAAAGGAACCCATAAGTCTACGACTTTGTCTAACCAGAATATTATAAGTAGGACTAGTAGTAGTAAATCTCATAAACCAATGCAATGAAAATGAACTAAACTAAGAAACTATAAAGCATGAATATTTTTGTATTTTGAAAGAGATTTTGCAATTTTTTTGTATTTTTGAAATATAGATGCAAGTAATCTAATTAGCATTCAAGATTTAACATAAAAGACAAATCTAACATCAACAAGATAATATAAAGGGAAATCTAACACCACAAAACACAATAGGGCATCTAATTCCACAAAAGAAAAGAGGGTAAGTATGTCGGGTTCATCAAAATGAATAATAGTGAATTAAATTCACCATTATGGGTAGGATAATTATGGGGTATATAAGATGATATGATATGAAAGGGGGAATATAAGACCTATCTTTAATCCAAATTTCCAAAAGGAAAGATCCAAATGGATTAATCACAAAGAAGTGATCAATGCACAATTGAATCAAACAATGGAGAACATGAAGAAAGGAGAAAAACCCTATAATCTACTATAGAAAGTATGTACTTGAAATCTTAAATGAATAGAAGGAAAATGCTAACCTCAAAATAGGGAAAATCTAGAAAATGTTGATTTCTGATGTCTGTGCACAGTTTCGAGAAATTCTGCAACCTGCTCCGGACTGGAAATGCCGAGATGGAGAAAACCCAAAAAAAAATTGTCCTTCTGAGGTCAGGTGGAATTTGACCCAGATAACCAGGCAAGGTCTTACCTCGGGGCAAAATCCTACCCCCCACTAAAGGTCGTCCCTAACCTGAAACAACTCCGACAGAAATTTTGTTCGCAGATCCTAAAAGTTTGCCAAAAAGGGTATCCAAATTTGTACTTCAATTCGCTATCATGTACCTGTACTTGCAAGAAAAATGGTTTTTGTTGTTTGGATGGGGGTTTTGCCTTGGTCAAACCCTAGTTTGGAATCAACCTTGAAATGTAATTGAAATTACAATATGTATAAACAAAGTAAATGAAACTATTCACCTTGCTTATGTTGAAGTCCTTGTGGAGGATTCGAATCCTTGAATCCACAAGTAGGGATACTCCAAATGAATGTAGGATGTTTCAAATCAATGACATTAGATCTTCAACACCAATCTTGAATGAATCTTTGCATAGGAAGAGGCTTGGATGGAGAAATCTTCAACAAGAAGGCTCCATAGAGATTGAATCATTCAATGGCTAACAATGGATCTCCTTGATGAACACTTGAATGCTTGAGTGCTTGAAGATGAATGAATGCTTTCTTTCTTTCCTTCTCCTTCTTGCTTACTTGATTGCACTTGAGAGGTTGATCATGAAAGGTGGATGTGAAAATGAGAGAGGAAGGCTTCCTTTTATAGTGATCTAGGGCACAAACTTCTAGAGAAGGCCGACATTGGAGAATTAAATCCCAATTAACCTTAACCCCTAGAAATGGACCTAGATTAAATGTAATTTAAGAGTTTACCATTCTAAAATCCGAAACAACCGACCCAGAAGCAGGAAAATAAAACTTTCTGAAACCTGACATCCTGAAACTGAAATTTGAACCCGGGGTCAGGGACAAGGTCGTCTCTGCCCTAGGTCAGGGCCGAGTTCATCCTTGACCTAGGTTAGGGACTAGGTCATCGTTGACCCTTCAAGTTGTCCTTGACCCATAAAGTCAAAGTCTTCAGATTCTCAAAGAAAGTCTGTCAGAAAGAGGCTAGAAACAGGGAGAGAGAAGCAGAACAGGGGGAAAACAACCAGATCCATGCAAAAACCTAATCAAGGCACTTAACATGACCCCAGGCCACTTACTCAGAGGGATAAACACTCTTATCATAGAAGTGCTTCCATTTTAAGATGATACAAAAACATCCATGTCGAAGCATAGTAGAGTGCATGAGAGGACATG
This sequence comes from Chamaecyparis obtusa, assembly GCA_027943335.1. NCBI lineage: Eukaryota > Viridiplantae > Streptophyta > Pinopsida > Cupressales > Cupressaceae > Chamaecyparis > Chamaecyparis obtusa. The sequence continues at coordinate 1,016,903 of BSBK01001051.1, read as the reverse complement.
ACCTTTTGAACCACCTCCATCTTGCCAGCTAGGGATAACATATGAGTTTTCCATTTTATATGGTTCCTCTCAATTTTCTTGAAAATCCAAGTCCACATATCCTTAAGAGACGGATCTAGGGAAAAAGGAACCCCTATAAATCTGACAATAACATTAGGACCAGACCATTTCCATCCTCTATTGCAGAGCCACTGTGGAGGATTGTCATTCCATCCCAAGATAACTAATTTTTGAGGGGATATCTTCGCCCCATAGGCCTCATAGAATATTTGAATTCTTCAAATAACATTATCAAAATTACCCTCAGAGAGTTCCACAAAAAGAGAGGTGTCATCAGAAAATCATTCAATGAACAAATCATCCTTGTTTGGAAGTGAGATACCTTCAATAGGGGGACCAAATTCTGAAGCCTTCAGTATGTAAGACAAGGCATCAACATCAATCACATATAGGGCAGGAGAAAGGGGGAAACCCTGTCTAATAGATCTTCCAAGAGGGATAGGGTCAAAGATCTCTCCATTCACTTCTATAACTGTAGAAGAGTCTCTAAACAAGATGCTCACCCATTTGCAGAAAAAAGATGGAAAACCAAATTTCTTTAACATGGCCAACACAAAATGCTATTCAATTCTATCATAGGCCTTCTCAAAATCTAAAAGAATCATAGCAGCCTTCTGGTTATCTTCTTTAGCCCAATACATTGCCTCCCAGCTAGTGATCAAATTTTATAAGATGTACCTCCATTTGATAAAACATGGCTATGTCATTGAGATGATCTCATTCAAGGTATCTGAAATTCTTCTAGCCAACAGTTAAGCAATGATCTTGTATGAGAAATTCAATAATGTGATGGGTCTCTGATTCTTAACTTGAGTTTTGTCTCCTTCTTTGGGCAAGAGCTTGATGAGACCTCTATTGACATTTTCCCCAAGAGTACCAACCTCAAAAGCATACTAGTATAATTCGAAGAGCTCTATGGATAGACACTCTTTATTGGTTTTATAGAATTCTACTAGGAGACCATCCAAACTAGGGATTTTTCCATTGGCTAGGGTTTTCCATTGGCTAGGGACCCAATGGCATCTTCAATTTATTGGATTGTGATTTCCTTTCCCAGCATGTTGCTTTGATCATTATTAATTTTCCTTGGGATGAATTTAATACACTGTTCCATACATCTTTGTCTGTCCTCATTATGTTCAGTCATGAAGAGGTTTCTGTAGAAGTCTACAAAAGTTTCCATGATCTTTTGTTTGTGATTGCATAGTCCTTCCCCGATCTTCTCTACATTATTTGGCCCTTATAAGGTTGAAGAAATAATTTGTCCCTCTATCCCCTTCCTTGATCCAGTTGGCTTTGGCCCTGAATTTTGCATTGTTGGATGGATCTAAGGTACCCTTTAATTTCTATCAACTTCCTTTCTAGCTCCACATCACCACCTTTATCTTGTAATTGATATTCAATTTTTTTAAAGTTTGGAGTTGAGGATCTTGTCTTGAAAATTCCTATCGTTGGCTTCTTTAGTACCAATGGTCTGGCACATCCTTTTCCAAGACTCAACTAAATGATCTCATTTGTCTATTGGGGAGGAGTTTGGTAACCGATACTTAAAGAGAATGGAAACCATCCTTAGAGTTGCCAAGTTGTCTTTATTTTGCAAAAGAGAGGTATTCAGTTTGAAAAGGTGGTTCTTGACATTAGTTCTAGACCAATCATCCCAGCCTTGGAAGGAAATACATATTTTAATAGGGTAGTGATCAAACATGCTGGTAAGAGAAACATAAATAGGATACTGCCCTTGGTCCTGATGAACAATGAGATCCAACTTGTTGATGTATACCCTATCAAGCCTACAGTAAATTCTATTTTTGGAAGACTGATTGTTGCACCAAGTAAACCATATACCCTCCTGACTTCCTTTCATACCCTCCATTGGGTCAAATATGGAAAAGTGTCTCTTGAATCTAGCCCAAAAGAATTATTCATGACCTTTCCACTCAAACTGATCTCCTCTTAAATTATTAGTAGATAATTCAACCATGTTAAAATCTCCCACAAAGGTCCATGCAGCAATAGGCAAGTTGATAATCAACCACTCCCAAAGTTGAGCTCTTTCCCTATAATCACTAGGAGCATAAATATTGCAGACTCCAACTATATTGTCTTTGATCTTAAGAGTAATCTATAGGGCTTTATTGCATGGGGATATTCCATGGGTGATAATTTTGTCACTCCATTAGGTACTAATAAGTAAGGCTACCTCTCCTTTTCCAATATCATGACTTGAATAAAAGCACTTGGATTTGTCCCAAATAAATTTTAATACATTAAAGGCTTGGTAACCAGTGACTTTAATTTCTTGAAGGCATACTATGTCTTTGCCCACAAGATTATTGCACCATCTTCTAACTATGCATTTCCTATTAGGCATTTCCAACCCTCTTACATTCCAACTGGATATTTGAAGTTTCATCATTAATTAGATAGAGGGGTTGAAATCTTGCACAATCTGGTAAAACAATCAGGAATCTCCTTCCCTTTAGTCTTGTTACCCCTATCATTATTTTTAAGGCTATTGCTCCTCTCATAAGTTTTCCTTTTCTTATTTTTTCCAATGACTTTAGTGAAACCATCTTCAACCATTTCAGCATCATTAATGCATTCTTTGTTTGTCAGATCATCACTTCTCTGTGGTGAAGGAATGGGCACTGGTTCTTCATTACCATGTCCTAAGGGGGGAACATTTGAGTTGACAGGGTTAGAGTCTTTAACACCCTTTTTGATCTCGAATAATGAAATTTGTTGGGCATTTTTGTGACTAATGTTGTCTTCAATAAGTTTCTCTCTAGGGACAAAGATATATTGAGGTTGAATAGGGGTTTGGTCTCTATGACGCGAAGATGAGAGATTAGCAGGTCTGACTTCATAATCTTCCTCAAACAAGGGATTATTCAAAGAGACAAAATTGTCAACCGGGGATTATTGTTGCTAGGATGAAACTCTTTTCAAATATTTTTTAGAAAACGACAGTCTTTTTTATTATGTCCATTGATTTTATAGTGAAAGCATGCTTCAATATCACCAAGTCTAGAAATATCCCATTTGTAAACCTCATTATCAAAATTCAAATAAATTTCATCCGGGAAAGAGACACGAGGGTCAAGAGCCAGAAGGATACAAGCATTGAGGTGAGGGAGAGTGATTTTGGCATTTTCAATTTGGAGAACCGACCCCAGTGGCTTAAGGATTTCAAGTAAAAAAGGCCAAAATTCTGGTTGGACTCCTTTGAGTTCTACCCAAAAGGGAGGGCTTGAGAGACAACATGTTCATGGTTTCCTTTTGGGGACCATGGGAGAGCCCTAAACATGGTTTTCCCTACATTCCAAAAACTCTTATTCAACACTTTCTCCTGCATTGCATGGTTTTTAAGAAACACCACAAAGAGCCCTTTTTTAATCATACGACTAAAGCTAACAATAATACCAAGCTTTTTACCCCACACATTATTAAACTAGTAATCAAGAAATTTACGAGTAGGAAGGAACTTTAAATCCATGCAAACAAAGAATACTGCAACATTCTTAAGCCTGTCCTGCTCTCCTTTAATAGCATTGCAGATATCCTCATTTGGTGACAAAGAAAGGGTACTACCAAGAGAAACTAGGACCTTACCTTCTCCTGTAGTGGATTCAAAGGAACTACCTGTACCATTTCCCTCTCTTCGTCAATTTCCATTGGAGTTAGAAGGTTTTTTGGCTCCCACATCTTTCTTCTCAAACAGGCTTTCAAAATGGACAGACTTTGGAATTTGCATTGCATTACCATTTGTAACCACCGATTTATATGATGGTTTTGAAGCCTCCTGGCAACAAGTACCATTATTCTTCTCATTAAGAGGACCAACAACATCTTGCCTATCCAAACCATGATTGAGGCCAGCCTCTGCATGAGCAAAAGAAGAACCCAAGACTCAACCGGTCAAACCCTAAGAAACACATGCCCGAGAGAAGGATGATAGAAACATGAGAGCCCCAAAAAGATAAAAAAGAAGACAAACAATCATAAAATAATCACGATACAAAGAGCCTAAGATAATCAACACATGTGGACAAAAAAACACAACACACGACCAAGTACAGTTTGCAAGAGGCACAATAATTGAGGAGGAGCCCACTTGCAGACCACTACCATCAAATTTCAAGGTGATGGTGTAACTTAGAGAATAAGGACCTAAATTTAATAACATATTCATGTATTTTCTTATGAGGTCATTGAAAATACTGAAATAAATTACATAGTAGTTTTCACACCCATATGAAGTTTAAAGTGTTTAAGGAATTCTTTGGTGTGTTTTGAAAAAGAATGGATTGATCTTTCGGGCTAAAAGAGGGAGTTCACTCAATAGCTCGCATACTATTTTAAGACATGAAAAACTTTTAGACAAAACTTTATCTTCATACACATAGTATAAACATATAACTCAATTGCACATTTCAAATTGAGGTGCCATAAAACCACTAGGTAAAGGATAAGTAATAATCTCAAATACAATAGGTAAATTATATGTTTCCTTATGTTCAACCTTATCTTTTCCATTGATTTTATGCTCTACTCTATCTTTTAAATATTCGTGTCCAAAGTAGAGGCAAGAATTACCATGGTAGAGACATGAAATACAAAAGGTTATTAATCAAGAGAATGATAGGACAGACATGTTCGCCTACTATTAAAAAAAAGATGTGGAAGAGGGTATGTCGTGAGATATGGAATTGGGAATGGAGCAAGAAACAAAATTAGGTAGGACAACAAACACTAGAAGGGTCGAAAGAAGAGGTAACACTAGTGGTAGATGTAAATATAGACCTAGGAACATTTGTAGTTATAGAACTATTAGAAATAACATTAAATGTAGGTGAAATGGTAGTGGGATGGGAAGGAGGTGTGAATGCATAAATCTTAAGATAGGAGGTAAGCATAACAACAATATTCACCATGGCAAGTGAAGAAGTGGAAGAAGGCAACACACCAAACCAAGGAACACAATAGACAAACCATTTAAAGAACTAGGAGTAACTTTAACAAAAATGCCTTGGAGAATTGAAATTGCTTGGTAGGACTATCTAACTTAGCTAAACTATCAACTTCATGTGATTGTTATTGTTTCAAATTTCCTTCATGATCTAAGTTTTTAACCGCGTGCTCAATAGTTGGGGTATTAGTAAACAAACTTATAGAAAGATGTTAGTACATGACATCAAGAGACCAAAAGTACTCATACAAGTGATGGGAAATAGCATGAAAAGTTCAAAACATGGGAAAATGAATAATTGGATGCACTTGCACAACTATGTGTAAATTTCATTGAAAATGGATATATGTAATGCATTACATAGGACATATACATTGAAAAATTGAACATGTAGGTTTTAGATTGAAAAAATGTTGATAAGCTTTGCAAAAACAATACAAGGTTATAGAGATTTTCCACTATGTTAAAAAATGCCACTCCAAGATGTAGATGCACCAAGCAAATATCCCTCTAGATGTAGGTGTAGTAGGTAGATTGTAGAAATTCCACTAGTGCAAAAAGGTTACTCCAATTTGTACATGTACCATTTCAAGATGTAGGTGTACTAGGAAGATTGTAGGTTCACCAAGTAGATTGCAAGTGCAATACTCTATGTAAAATTCCACCAAGTGTCACAAATGTGTCAATCTAAAAAGTAGACGTACCTTGAGTAGGAGTTCAAGTTCTTTATCTTTTGAGTACAAGTGTACCATAGATGGGTACATATGCATAAGTTAATAGAGGATGCATTTTATTTGAGAACATGGATATGCCACACTTTAATAGAAAAGATACGATGATTTTACAAAAAAAAAATTACAAAATGCTAAACAAGGACAATGACTAGACATGGGCTACATAGTAGACATTCAACAAGCAAGCAACTCGTTACCATCAAATTGCAACCAGTAAAAAAACATTGAAACCAACACTTTGAGAAAACTTTATTACCATTTTTTCATCATATTGAGCATATCACACTTAGATTATAGTGGATAGGATGGAGGTCAGCTTCTGAGAATTAAGCGAACTTACTTGATTTTAATATCATACAAAAAATAAAGCCTAGAGTAAAATAATCCCAACAATAAAATTAGCTACAACTAACCATTGAGTTAGCACATGTAAAAGTTACATTTGAGATAGAGGCTCCCTATTTTGATACCTTCCTCCTAAAAACTTGCCACAAACAAGCCCAACCATTTATACCACTCCTATATGACTATTCTAAGAGGGTAGCCTACCAAACTCTCACCATTATACATGGCATTGCATCAGAAACAACAATAGTCAATGTGAACCACAAGCAAACTTGCCACTATTGACTCTCATACACTAGTGAGTTAAATTCAACGAACATAGATGCAAGGTCACTCTTGGACACCATACATTTGATTCATAATAAGAAATAACTAATATGAAGGTGGAGGAAAAACTATAAACATGTATGGAGAGGATCTAATGTAAATGAAAATGGGTAAATGCTCAAAAAAAATCATTTAATTTTGTCTAAAAGTGTTATTATATTTGTTGATAGACATGATTTTATTACTCTATTAAAATGAATCCACCTAAAAGATATTGAATTCATATTAATTAAAAAATATATTCAAATTTCCCATTACAGGCACATATATATATATATAACACTAAAATATTCAAATATCTATAAAATTAAAAAAAATTTAAAAAATCGCTGACAAAATGAAAGGAAGAAAAACTAACCCTAAACTTTTTTCACCAAAGACATTCGATCTAAAGCTTTGAAAATGTAATTACCCAACTAAAATCAGGGTTTGACTCGTTTTTATCTGTTGTAAATCATACGAAAATTTGGCCTGAAATCGGCCGAAAGAAATTTACTTGATCAATTCAATTTCTCTCGCGTTTTTCCAGCCAATTCATCAGCATAGGCAGAGATTTATCGGAAGAAATCACGATAAATTAGAAATCTTCAGATTGCAACTCAGTTTTTCTTTGTAGGAGATTGGCAAAGGTCTATGCTTTCACAAAAGTAACGTCGCAGACTGTCACTGTTCCACGTGATCATTACGATTTATGGAGGAGAAACAGACACCTTTAGGCGGTAGCGTGAGATCAATTATTTTTACTATTTGTTTTATGCAGTTCACCGTGCCATTAGGGCAATTTTTGCTTTATCTAGTCTACAAAGACCACTTTTCTCATTATGAATGCTTTTTTCAGTTTGTGTCTTTCTGAACTATTTACTGCAACTGACCTAGAGTCATAATGGCTATCGGACATGCACCATTTCAGTTCTCTTAAAAATCTCACTTTTACCTGGCCAATAGTGGCACTTCCAGATGTCAATCACTGGCATCCATAACTTCTATCCAAAGAATTTGTTTGAATGAATACCAGTTTGAAATTTTAAACCATAACCTGACACATGCCAACAATGTGATTTGAAGGGCACTGATATTTTATATTAGTTTGGTATATTTTAAATTTGAGCATATTTTATGATCACGTTTATTTCTTCTATCAACATCTCATTCTGATGCAATCTTCCAAAAATAACATTTTATTTTGATGTGACCTTCTGCAAACAAAGTTTAAACTTGACTTGACCTCATTTAATGAAAAAATTCAGTAAGTAGCACTTGCAATGGAAAGCATAAAAATCTCATCCAACTTCAAGCTGCTTTGCCGTTTCATCTACGCCAACAAACCATGAAAGTATGATAACCCTGATTGTGAACCAGGATCAGGGTCATATTTTCATGTACTAATACAATTTACTGTTACTAACACAAGCACAAAGCAAATCATTCTGAGATCTGAATGTAAAATATCTTCAGGTCAGACAACATAATAAAAAATCAGAATGTAAAATATCTTCAGGTCAGACAACATAATAAAAAATCAGACTTCACTTTCAAGAAGGCTTGCTTTATACATATATGCAGCTTGTTTCCAGGCACAGTTAGGTAATACAATTTACAGCTAATTTCAAGCTTTGCACATTGGAGCAAAATATCAGGGGCTACTCATTGTAATATTACAGAAACTCACATGATCTTCAGGGTCACGGATACTTCTTTCCTTGTAATAAGTCATTAAGCTTATTGCTTCAGCTGCTTAAAGAAAATAATGGCAGTTATGGCAAGACGAATACAAGAAGTCAATCACCTGAAAAAAGAAGGATTAAAAAACCTGGATAGGGCCGGTTTTTAAACAGTGAAAGCTTTCCAAGAACTAAGACTATGAATCTGTTTCTCTACAATTCTTAAGATGTCTGGAACAATTCTAACAAGTCGCAAAGAGGAAACCATATGTCAGCCTTCAAGTTAGCGAAATGTTAGGAAAAGTTCCACAGGTCAAGATCCCTCAAAGTATGAAGCATTGTTTGTGTTTTTTTCTCCGCTTTTTCTGCTTGGGTGGCTGAAGAACCACTTTAATTGCAGCATCAAAAACAGCCTTCACATTCTGCATTCACAATCAATGACACATAATATTAACAAATTGAAATAGCCCAAGATACTGAATGAACGAAACTACAGAATTCTGAGTCAAAAAATTAGAAATTCAAGCATTGCTTGCTAAATTAGCTAAAAAAACAAATGAATGTACTTGTAGTATAGCATAGATGCACAAATAAATGACAAGTATTAATATTTTTTTCATTTTTGGATTCAACTATGTACAATTTTTTGCAACAATCTTTCATATCACACTCGTGATCCATCATCAGGATGAGAGAGCTGTAGGAGAAAAATCCTGATGATGGATCACGGAGTGTGATCCAAAATGTTGATGCAAAAAATCCTACACAGTTGAATCCAGAAACCAAAAAATACTAATCATAATAGACTCTGGAAATCTAGTCTCTAAATGACAACTATGTTAGAATACACATGAAATTTCCATTTTACTAAAAGTAAGTTCCACATCTTTAGGAATACCTGCTGTGTTTTGGAGCTGCATTCTATATATGCTGCAGCTCCAATTTGCTTCCTCAACTCTTCACCCTGCAAAATTAACAAATAAAGATAACTTGGTATTGGCCAGAAATTTTACACCATGTACTGCAAACTAAGTTTTAATGCAAACGATTAAAACCATTAAAAACCTTCAAACATACATAGCAATATACTAGTAGGTAAAGCCTACATGACATGAAACCAGTACGTGTTCTGATTCCCTATGCAACTTGTCTACCACTTTGTTGGAGCTCTTTACGGTCATTACACTTACCTAAAGGAAAGGAAAATCTCTTAATGAGTTATTAGTCTCCAGTGCCCTTTGCACTTTGAGGCTCCCATACATAGCAATACACTAGTAGCTAAAGCCTACATGAAACCAGTAAATATTCTGATGTCCTATGAAACTTGTATGCCACATTGTTAGGGAACTTTACAGACATCATACTTACCTAAAGAAAATGAAAAGTCCCTTAATGAGTTAGTACTCTTAAGTGATCTTTGCACTTTGAGGCTCCATATGAAATGTAAAATTTCTTCAAATCAGTGCAAGAAAACCACTTACTTGAGCGGTAGTTATTGGAAATGCACCAGGGTGGTCAGAAAAGAATTGTTTATCGTCACGCAAATCTGTGGAAACATAGGAAGGGTTTTTAGAGGGCAGAAAGCTACAATTACAAAAATAAAAACTAGAGACATGTTAACTCCTAGAATAAAGAACTTAAAAATACACATTGACCAACTGTAAAAAGAACTGATAGCTTATGGCCCACCCAATTTGGTTCCAACAAGAATGATTGGCACAGTTGGTGCATAATGCCTCAGTTCTGGAATCCACTGCCATCAGGCAAAGAATAGAAATAAGATAGAGAAGAAAGTCTGTAAAAGCTTGATTCCTATCCCGAGCAAAGCACACAAACTAAATCTGGTATTCACTACTACAAATGTTAAGACAATAAAGAAACAAAACTGAAACCTTGGGAATTACCTTCTTTGATATATTCTCATAACTAGCTCTGCTGATCAGAGAAAAGGCAAGAAGAAAGACATCCGCACCTCTGTAACTGAGGGGCCTCAACCTGTTGTAGTCTTCCTGACCTGCACTTAAATCCAGTTTCCATTTTTTGAAATTTTCATAAGCAGAAACCTTACAGTACCAAGAGGAGGAGCCTTGGGTATAACACAAGAAAAATAACGAACTCCAAAAGGAATGAATAGAGACTTGTTTCAGCTATCATACCAAAAGTTGGATGTACAGATTTTGGCAAAATAAATAAAGCAAAATATGATCTAAAACTACACAGAAGTGAAGTTTACAGCCTCTGTTCTCGAATTGTTTTTCTTTTAGCCCAACCCTCTTATGTTCACTTATACCGCACTTGGCCTAAGGAAGGGTGAATAACATTTTTTCAGTATAGATGACAAGATCAAAGTGTACTTAAGTACAAACCCCAATGCCAATGGCAGACTGCAGCCGGGGCATAACACAAGGGAAATCTGGTATATCATATTTATATTGCCATAACCAAATTATACGAACAGCATAGATTAAAATGCAGAGAAAATGGATCACAAAACATAAATCTCTGCAGACATGAAAAAAATATGGAAGGGCGTCTACCTGCAGTGTCCCACAATCCCAAGTTCACCGTATTACCATCAACAACTACATTTGCACTGAAATTGTCAAACACCGTTGGCACATAGTCCTGATTAAACCAAAACACCCACAGCTCGTCTTCATTGACCATCCCAAACAAAAAAAAATAGAAATAATTATGACCACAGTAATTAAACCCAACAAGAAGCCTGAATGTAGTAACAACGGAACAGATCAGAAGCTTTACTCATTCTTTCAAGTTTATAAGAGCATATCAGTTTACGGCAGTACTGAATAATCTCAGACTGATGCTTTGATTCGTCTCAATACAAACCCCTTAACCCTAAGCTGCTATTTGCTTTTCAAAGAACATTAAATTTTCATTTAAAGACCCATTTACAAAAGATATCTGATTTTAACAGGGGGATTCCATCAGGAGAACTTACAGTTGGAAAAGTATTGCTTGTATAAGAAATGAGCATGCATGTTTTCCCCACAGCTCCATCGCCCACGGTCACACACTTGATGAATCTGGAAGTGCTCATGTCATCAAACCCAATCTTCTGAAACACTCAACCAAAAAATCAGCCCCTGTTTAGCAAGAAACCAGCATTTAAGTCCCCCCATAAAACTAATCTGACTCATTCTGAGCAATGTATAAATAAAACTCGGCAAGCACCGTACAAGAAACTCATAAAGCTGATCAAAAGGCATTATAAAATGCAGATGAACACTGACAAAAGTACCTTAATGCCCGTTTCTTCGAATGTGGGTATAATTAATCTCTGAGAGAAAAGCCTTTAAACATACACCCAGAAGCTGTTTCACCAGGTTGGAGATTATGATTGATGGATCCAGGAAATAAATAACCTAAAATAAAAGGCAGACAAATATTTTGGCAAGCCAGAGACAGACAACTAAAGGTTAAATGCCCAGAGGTGAGAGGAGCACGAACAAATTCAGTTACAATTAGTCAAAATTTATCGATGCATCAAATGATGAGCACTAACAGCTCCTTTATTGTCGTTTAACAGGCTGTATGTTTGAAAGGGGGAGCCAGCAAAGGACAGTGAGGATGGTTCTCATAAATTAATTGCCTAAAAGACTGGAAAGTCTTCCAATTTGACTTTCTTTGTATTCTATCTGTTTGGATGCCATTCTGGGTATCTGAGGAAAATGGAGGAAATGGCCCGACCATACTAGAAAAAATTATATTTAAACATAAATAGAAATCCAATATTACGGGTGTATACAAGATCAAATTTTGAAATGGGTAGTGGCACACTTTTCAAAAAGCAAACAGCTATGGCTTCAACGTTTACAAAGTGGGTTCTCCTTCACCATTGGGGCCTGCAATCTTTTCAAATAACAGTTATAAAGAAGTGCTTCAATGTTTTAGAGCAGACATTCAATAAGGAATGTGCCTCAATCGGATACATCATCCTTGACATTGAAGGGCATCAAAGACTGTATTTTTAAGTGCCTAAATGTCGATTGCTTGTAATCACTAAATATTCATGCCTAAGGCTGTGCACAACTTTTGGCTTCTTCAATTAATGTTGCCTCCCTTCAATTAATGTGTTCACCTATCTAAGGGATGTGCTTTTAACTTGAAGTTTTTTAATGTGGAGATCCAAGCTTCCACGATGTTCAATATGTGGAGAGCTTAGGATTCAAGAAGGTTAAATTTTAGGTAAAGTATTGTTTGATTTTTGTCTTTGGTCTATTGGTGAAGTTGAGATGTGTCTATTTTTCATGGAAAATCTATATTTGCATACCACAATTAAAACACATTGTGTTTTTACGATTGTGCCATTTGTGTGGAGAATAGTCAAAGATGAGTCCACTAGTGATCAAGTCTTGTTGTGTAGAAGGCTTTGATATTATAAGGGATGAAGTCGGGATCATAACTCGAGTGAATTTGGTAAAATGGATACCTCTCAGCCCTTAGCTCTTAGTCAAAGAGGTTTACTCCAAGACTTGTGCTTATAGCTAAAACAACTTTATAAATAAAAAACCCTCCATTATAATAAAAAATAAAAAACAACATATATTATTATAATTTCATATGAAAAATCTTCCACTATAAAAAAAATAATATATAATATTATACTTTCATTCATATGAATTGACTTCTATTTATTTAAAAGTAAATCAAGAATAATCAAATTTGCAAGGATCATTTTGGACAAAATTGTTCATATCAACAATTCAAAAAGAGATGAAGAGATGATTACTTATTAGACACACCTTGTCAAAAAGAAGAAGTTATAATTAAAAATAGTATGACGTATCAAAGCTTTTAAACCTATGTCAAAACACAACCTAACCTATACACACATCGTCACATTCTAGATAAAAGACAACCATCCATAGGTGCAAGATAGATCCATGTAAAAAGTTTCTCACTTATATTAAAACAATAGAATAAATATTAGGTGAAGTAACTAAAATTTATTACTTTAGAGATGAACAAGTTGAGTAGAGACTTACCACTTCTCGGTTGAAGAAATCCAACACGAATGTAGAATGTGGAAGTCTTCTAACAAGGGATTGTTAGAGTCTATTATGATTATTAGATTAGTTGTGTTGTGCATCTTGTAAATTTAGGCAATTCTAATGGAATGAAATATAGAAGGAATCTTACAATTTATTATATGATACATTTCAATTCTAAGAGAGCATTAATATTGGCATTAATATTGGAGGTTCCTTGTAGAATAGAATAGAAAAAATTTAATTGATTGATTTTAGTCATGTAAGGTAGATTCTAAGGATTTGTATTGCTATGAGATGGAGTATTTGGATTAATTGGTTGATCCTCTTGATTGTAGGCGTTAATATCTTCCACTTGAAATTACATTCTATGTTGCGAGGATGCATTCATGGATTGAAGCTTATTGTCCAAGTTGGGTCATTTTAAATATGGATTATCTCATACCTGTAAATGTACGGCTTAGGATGTACTTCTATATGATTTTTCTATGATAGGTGTGTGCTATAAAATTTACACTAGAAGAGATGAAAATCTCATTGGTTGCACAACTACATTATCATTGTACTATAACTAGACTACTATAAATATTATAAGAAAATTGATGTCATTGTTTGTTGGGTTTTCCTAGAAGGGTTTCCAAACATATCATGTGGCATACATTATTATTTTGCAAAAAATTATTTTAAATTATGTGACCTCTTTTAAATCTCCTACATTAGGTTAGGCTTGAGGATGTAAAAAGCATATGATGATAAGAATAGTTGCATCATAAGCTTAGATCAATGATGACTTGGACAATAAGCTTGAACTATGTAAGAGGCTTGGTGGGATGTATCTGTAATCACCTAAAACTGGTCTACTATAACTTGAGCCCCCCTTTTTCAATCAAATTGCTTCAAATTAAATCCTAAATTTCAAACGCATATTTACTAGACATAATTGTGCAAAGTAACCCTTAAAATCCCCTTTGCATAATTAAATAAAAAATCTTATATCAAGAGCTTGCATATTTATTAAATTGCTATAACATTTCTTTTAATATAAAGTTTCTACACTTTTATTAAAAGAACACATTCACATGTGTGCACATACTTAATCTTGATTAATTAGCAATTAAAAGGGATTTGTGCTTTCAAAATTGCTATTTTGTCTTATTCTACCCAACATCTCCCTTTTGCCTCTTAGTCCACACCACTCATTTCTACCTAACCTTGCATCTCCTTTTGCCTCTTCATCTCAATCAATCATTTTTTTGCCTCTTAATCTCCACCCTTCATTCTTGAGGCAATTCCTTTAAAAGGAATCTGTTCCTTAGCTCAAGGGTTCCATCTTGATCATTTGTTGAAGTACATTCTCTTGCATTTTAGGTCCTAATCTTGTATTCTTGATCATTTGCATCTTAATCTTGAACATTCTTGCATTCTGGCTTTCTTGCATTCTTAGAATAATCTTGTCATTTGGATTCTTAGCTTAGCTTCATTTTCTAGCTTAATATTGCATTTTTAACCTAGTTTCTTTTCTTGCATTGCTTCAATAGTATAGCTCTTGCATCTTCATTCTAGAATACTAGTTGTTTTGCATACATTCTTAGCTTAATCTCTCATTCTAGCTTAAATCTAGCATTCTAGGTTCAATTCAAAAATCCTAAAGACAAGACTGGTGTTGGCTATCATAAGTTTGACAAACCTAGCAACAACACTCTCACATATACAGATTTAGATGATGAATAAGAAGCATAAATTCAATCAATGACATATGAAAGGCTCTTACATATCCAAAATTTTAATCCAGACTATCAATGAGAGCCTTATTTACCATCTCAAACTCTTCAAGAAAATGAACCTGTGAATCCAATAGAATATGATCTTGATCAAGAAAATCTCACTCATTCTCAGAGAAAATTCCTGCTACTGCTACTGCTACTACTACTCCCACTACTGCTGAACGCATTGTTGACTCTAATCTTGATTTCGGGCAACTAGCTAATGTCTCCCATATCTTGGATATGTCTCAGTTTATGCCTATTCTAGACTACTCTGCTGCTACTGCTACTAAACAAGCTCTTGCTCCTAAAAATATACCTCCTACGACAGAAGAAAGTGATGATGAAGATCTACCTCCTACAATAACTCTAGTTGATTACATCAGACAATATCGCAATAGTGAAACAAACTCGCATGAATATGAGTGTGACTCATTATCAGATGCTACAATGGAAATACAAGTTGATTTCATACATGTATATGTTACTGCTATGAATTCTGAAAGAGGAGAAAGCTCAAATTCTCAAGACCAAGCAAACGATGAAGATCCTTTTCATCCTTCTATGGAAATCCTTCCTATGGCTCCTAGGCCATCTGCCCATAATCAAAACAACACTTTAGCCAATCAAGAAAATCATGGGGTATGTAAGACCTCATCCTATGACAGCTTCATGGAACTTAGGAAGGTCTAGGATTGAGTTGGTTCCTATTCGCACACTTCTACCACAAGAAGAGGGACTTAGTTCTCGAGATAGGCCATTCGGGTTAGATTCACGTAATACTCCTTTAAAATCTTCGGATACTTCTAGGACAACTCACAATCAACAACGCTCTATCGAGGATAACTTTCTTGATCTCTCTAATTCATTCAAGAACGATGAGGACGATACTGATGTCTTTGCACTTGAACCTGTTGAACCTTTATTCCTTGTCCCTCCTGAATTAAGTGGTTGGACCACTTTCCATACATTCCTCCATCTAAACTTGTCATATTAGCCTCATTCATTCATAATTCCTAAGTCTTCCAGAAGCAATTTGGATGTGCAACATAAAAATCAGAAATACAAGAATCCACTTACATATAAAGATCACCATGTCCTATCTAATTGACATGTGCCTAAGAAGATGAAAGAAATATTCAAGAGACCACAAGGGTTCTCAAAGAAAAGAAGAAAATCAAAGAAAAAATGGATTCCTAAATCCATCATAGAAGAATTGTGATCAAAAGCATCTCAAAGTAAAGAACAATCAAAGGCTATGTGGATTCCCAAGTCTCTCTTAAAGGACTTGGATATAAAAGCAAAATCAATGTTGACATTCCAACTTCCATCTCCTTCTTGTGACTCACTTTACTCCCAAATCATCTACACCATCATTGCCTCCAATACCTTATGCTACTCTCCACTCTATCATTGTCTTCCAAGAAGTGCATCCCGGTATCTACTCATCGCTAATGACTTGCTTCGGAGATGTTTAGATGGTACTCTCTTTAGGCATTTAGAATGTGAGGAATTTGACAAAGTGTTAAGAGGGATCTATGAGGGTATTTGTGGATCTCACTCGAATGATCTTTCCCTGGCTACAAAACTCTTGATAGTTGGACACTACTGGCTGCATCCTTTTGTCATCACTGCAACATTTGGTTCTAAATATTATCATCTGGCTACTTCAAAAAGATATTTTCTCAAAGAGCCTCTCAATGCTCTCCACCTGAAGTGACTCTACAACTAGACTTTCTACTTCCTTGTACAATAATCTATGATCCTGAAACAATCTTAAAAAGCATATAAAGCCTGAAAAAATCCTAAAAATTGTAAAATGTCCTAAAAAAATGATCATCCTGGTGAAAACCTGGAAACAAGCGCCTTGATGTATCAACAAAAAAATCAAATATCAAAAAATATAAAAAAGAAAAAAAAATATTTAAAAAAATTTAAAAAAATTAAAAAATTGTGCCTTGGTAAAAACCTAGAAACATGCGCCTTGGTAGAAAAATTACAATAATCCCAAGTGGTGAAAACCTAGCAAATATGCATCACTTGTAATCAACGTTCCATCTATCAATGTGTGGATGAGCTCTTGTACTTCCATCCATCCCACTTTCTGTCTCCTTGTGTTGTCATGGGCTAGAACTAGTCTTAGTCTTATCCTCGGTCCTTGTCTATTGTATGGGGGAAATTATACGCCTATCTGAGTTGTCAGCGCTTTATCACCTGTTCAATCTTTTGAGCTTAACTTGAGTTAGTTTATCAGTCCTTCCTGATGGACAATTTATCACTTACACTACTTGGTGTTCCTTAACACCCCAATCCTTCAGTGTTTCTTAACACTACCAATCTTGACATTGTTGTGTTTCTCAACACATATCGGATCTTGTGCTATCCACTGTGCACTTGCACTTTGACACTGGCACAAAGGTGTTTCCTTAACACCCAACACCAATTACATCCTAGAAAATTGAAAATGACTAAGATATGTTGAACTATTTTCTTATGTGTTGTCTGTTATCATTGATTTTCACTTGCTATGTCTTCTAAGGTCACTCGATGATGTCCACTTGATTAGAGATTCACGATTGGGGGCATAACATATTTTTCTTTGATTTCTACTTGTGGTGTGATTTCAATGATCCTAAGGGGTCTAATAAACTGGGTGTCTATGGTAAGCACCTCCATCACGATTAGAACACCACACATAGCTCAACCCTCTTTATTCAGACACTTAGGTGAGGTTCTAATTATCTCCTTGTCTGTTGCTTGTGTGTAGCAGACATGATGACACTCATGATTATCTTGGCTACTTGTGCTTCGATACAGATGTTATCTTACAACAATAACTTGGAAACCATGTTCAATTCATCTCGACGCTTATGTCTCGATGCTTACGTGTGTTTCCTACATCTTATCTGATAATGCCATATTCATATTTTCACAGGTTCTCTCGCACCGGTGAAGGTTGTACTGACCTCTGATGTCCCAAACACTCAAATGATGAAAAATGAATGGCTACATGATCAGTGACTTGACTACTCTCGTGTCTTAGGTTGCATTTCATTCTAAGATTGTATTTTAGCTTTGCATTTCTAGTTCCCTTGAGCTATGCTTTCTTTTCATCCTTTCTTTCTCTTTGTCAAGGTATTCGATTGCAAATCCTTATCTTTGGTCCTATTTTCAAGATCAAAATTGAAATATGAGATCATTTAATCCTCTAATATAGTTGGCTGCTGACGTTATTTCTTCTCGCTCTCTTCTGCCTTCATTTCTTGGACTTTTGAGGCTGATCTTCATCCCTTGTACCACATTTCCATTTTGATCTTGAGGGGCATGACAATATAGAAAATCTTTTCATCAATCAAATATCCTAATCTACAAATCTAGCAATTGAACCAAATCTTTATCGATCAAGTCAATCAAGACTAAACATCATCGCTCGGGGCATCTCAGCTTCATCACTTCATATCAAGTTGAGATTCTCTACATCTCCTTTTTGAAAGAGTGTTCTCATCACTTCATATCAGTTCACTCAGACAAGCATCTTTTTGATCTCTTGTGGCATATCATGCTCATTAGGACCCATATCAATCTGGTATTGTCTCTCAGATGATTAGCTATCTCAATCTCTTTGGACATATATTTAGTCTCATCACTTCATATCAGGATGGATACTCTCATCTTGCTTATTAGTCTTCATTCAATTAGGTTTAGATTCAAATCTCTATCAACTACCTTGACATCATCATTCTTTGACTCAATGTGTTCCCAGATCGCTCACACATTAGTCAAAAAGGGGAAAATGTAATCACCTAAAATTGTTCTAGTATAACTTGAGCCCCCTTTTCAATCAAATTTCCTCAAATTAAATCCTAAATCTCAAAGGCATATTTACTAGACGTAATTGTGCAAGGTAACCCTGAAAATCCCCTTTGCATAATTAAATAAAAAATCTTATATCAAGCTTATACTATGGTCTAATTTCTAGAGCTTGCATATTTATTTAATTGCTATAACCTTGCTTTTAATATAAAGTTTTTATACTTTTATTAAAAGAACACATTCACATGTGTACACATAGTTAATCTTGATTAATTAGAAATTAAAAGGGATTTGTGCTTTCAAAATTGCTATTTTATCTTATTCTACCTAACATCTCCCCTTTGCCTCTTAATCCTCACCACTCATTTCTACCTAACCTTGCATCTCATTTTGCCTCTTCATCTCAATCACTCATTCTTTTGCCTCTTAATCTCCACCCTTCATTCTTGAGGCAATTCATTTAAAAGGAAGCTCTTCCTTGGCTCAAGGGTTCCATCTGGATCATTGTTGAAGCCCTAATCTTGAAATCTTACATATTGGTTCCTATGTAGATCATCTTAAGCTTTTTGCATCTTACATTCTCTTGCATTCTTAGATTACTTTTGCTAATTTAGATTCTTAGTTTCTCTTAGCTTAGCTTCATTTCTAGTTTAATCTTGCATTGTTAATCTAGTTCTTTTTCTTGCATTGCTTCAATAGTATAGCTCACTAGTTGCTTCCATACAATCTTAGCTTAAATAGCTCATTTTAGCTTAAATCTTGCATTCTTAGCTTGGAATATTCCATTTTGGAGTAGTCAAGTCACTAATTCTCTATGTCAATTTGATGAGCATCATGAGAAAGATTAAACTCGCTTCAACTAGGAAGCTATGAGCCGCTTCCTGAGATTTCCTCTTTCATGGATTCTCTCAAGTGTAATAGTTCATAGAAGTGTGTCACACTTTTGATCACACATCTTTGTAGACAACTAGTGTCCCTAAGAACATTGACACTGATCAATTCCAGACTATGGTTAACCATATTGATGCTCCACATTGCCTTTTCTTTTCCGAGTAAGATGACAAATCCTTAAGTTACCTGCATAACCTTGTCTTTCACATTGAGATCCACAATGGCGTTGGGTTAAATATATATTCTTTCAATGTAATTAAGCAACTGGTATTGTTAGAGTTTACTATTGATGCAAGGAAAAAATCATTATCAAGGCTTATGATAAAGTTGAGAGGTCTTCTAAGGGATTGATTGTATTACCTATTCAAGTTGGCCTAGTTGAAAAAGAGGTGGTATTTCAAGTTCTTGATATCCCTCTTGCCTATAACATACTTCTAGGGAGACCTTGGATTCATGATATGCAAGCAGTCCCCTCTACTTACCATTAGTGCATAAATTTCCCCTTCAACGGGATTGAAATCTCTATCCCAAGAGATTGTTCCATGTCTATTAATGCACTTATTGTTGAGTCCTTGGTACCACACAATAGAGTTGCCGATGAGAATAGGACTACTCTTACCGATTGTTAGAAAAAAATGAAAATGATGAATCTAGGGATGGGAGAATATCAACTTGACTCCATTACTACACTTCTAGTCTCCCCTCGCTCTTATAGAAAACCTTCAAAAGACAAGAAACCTTCATCTTTTGCTATGAAATGTTATGGTACTTTTGTCCAATCATCAGTACCTTTAGAAGATGAAAAAGAAGAACAAGTTGTTAGAGCATGGGTATATAGAGGAAGAGAACTTGAAGAAGTTGTGCTTACTGCTACAATGTCTCCTGAAAAATATGGTAAAGGATATGAGTTCCTAGCTAAGATGGGTTACCCAAGTCATGGTTCTTTAAGTGATAAGAAGCATGATCTTATTGAACCTATGAGTCATACTAATGGGAGTAAATCTAAGGATAACACTGGATTGGGATTTTTTAATGAGCAACATGCTTTTGACCCATCTCCTAACAATAGTGAATCTGAAGAAGATACTTCGCCTACTCCTACTTTTGATCAAAATGAGAATAATTTTGTCCCCTCTACCACCATTCTCTAGAATGAAGAAGGATCTCCACTTGAACATGATGATGAAGCCTCTACATCCCACCAAAATGAAGAGTCAAAAGTTGAAGATCCTAACAAGGAACGCATCTGCAAAAACATGGCATGATTGCTACAAAGAGATAGAGATGTTGACTCACAAGAATGGGAATGGGATTCTCTCTCAGTTGAGTCAACATAATTGGGAATAGATGTGGTCCATACTTATGTTGACCAAACTGAGGTGGTAGACCATTCACCTATAGGGCCTGATGAGTCGAGCTTACATACCTCTTTCGTTGGTCAAGTTAGCCACGCTGGGAACTAGATCAATCTAGGTATTTTTGAAGGAGACCTTATAAGCTTTGAATATCTTGTCCTTGGAGATGATTCCCCCATATCAATTCCTTGGAACCTATCACTTCCCTCCCACTCACGTACCCCAACCTTATCGATTGGTTGAAACAGAACCAACAACCTACATTACCTTCCTTTCAAAACAAATATAAAATTGCATGTTACCTTAATGACATTGAACCCGTGGTCTCTTCCACCAGTGAATCAGTGACAAACATGACTGAGATAGATATCAAGTACCGTAGTCATAAAATAAAAATAAAAATGAAAAAGAATGGGTTCTTTGATGGTGAAAACTACTTTGTGGCAGTGTCAAAGCCAAAAAAAAGACGTAATCTGAGCATGAAAACCTCTTTGAGGCACCCAAAGATGAGGTACTTGGTAGTCCACCTAATTACTTTCAGGAAATATCTTTAGTCTTGATAGAGCCAATGTAAACTATTAATCTTGGAACAATAGAAGCACCTCAGCTAATACATCTAGCTCAATCTTTGTCAACATATGAAAAACAATAATTCACTAAATTCTTCAGAGAAAAGAAGATAAATTTTGCTTGGACATATGCAGACATGCCAAGGATGGACACTAATCTCATTATGCATCATCTATCCATAGCTCTCGGTATCAAGCCAGTAAAACAAAAGTTATGAAAGATGCATCCACATATAGCTCTTTTGGTTAAAGAATAACTGGAAAAACTCTTGAGTGTTGGGTTCATAAGAGCTATTGACTATGCTGAATGGATTTCAAACATTGTAACTATTTCTAAACATAATAAATCCATTCATGTATGTACATATTTCGAAGACCTTAACAAAGCTTTCCCAAAGGATGACTTTCCACTTCCAAACATAGACATGATAGTGGATATGACTGCGGGTTATGGAATATACTCTCTTATGGATGGCTTCTCGGGATATAATTAGATCAAGATAGCTCCTGAAGATCTAGAAAATACTGCCTTCACATGTGCATGCGAAACCTTTTGTTGGAATGACATACCATTTGGATTAAAAAATGCTAGACCTACTTATCAAAGAGCTATGACCACTATCTTTCACGACATGATGCATAAAAACATGGAAGATTATGTGGATGATACCTTGGCTAAGTCTAAAAAGAGGAATACACATATTGAAGATTTGAGTTTGATCTTAGACAGGATGGAACAATTTCAACTAAGACTGAACCCCAAGAAATGTGCTTTTGGCATCACCTCAGGAAAACTACTCGGATACATCATTTCAGCTAAAGGAATTGAGGTTGACCCTGAAAAGGTCCAAGCTATAATGGAAATGCCACCTCCCAAAAATATAAGTCAACTAAGGAGTCTACGAGGATGTCTTCAGTCCTTCAAGAGGTTTATATCTCAACTTGCTGATAAATCTCAACCTTTTAATAAAAATCTACACAAAGGAGCCATGTGTACATGGAATGAAGAATGTGAAAATAGTCTTCAATGGATCAAAGAATACTTGTCTATACCTCCAATATTAATACCTCATATCCCAAGGAAACCTCTTATTTTGTACATCTCAGCTACAACTACATCCTTGGGGGCATTATTGGCACAACAAGATGAACATGGGAAATAAAGATCTATATACTAAATCAACAGAACATTGGTTGCCTATGAGATCAATTACAATAACATTGAGAAATATTTTCTTTCCATGGTGTTTGCATCTCAAAAACTCAAACATTACATGTTGGCACATACTACACAACTTGTGGAAAAAATTGATCCTTTGAAATACTTACTAAATAAAACTACTCTTACTGGTCAACTACATAAATGGATGATAATCCTTTCTGAATTTGACATAGAGTACATCAATCATAAAGCTATAAAATAACAAGCAATTGGTGACCAACTAGCTAAATTTCCCCTACCAAATGATACTCCTATGCAGATTGACTTTCCTAACACATCCATCATGTATGTGACTAAGCGCACATGGAAAATGTTCTTTGATGGATCACACATGTAGAATGGTGCTGGAGTTGGAATTTTGTTTGTCACACCTCATGGATACACTATTCCAAAGTCATACAAATTATTGTTTCCTTGCACAAACAACATAGCAGAATATGAGGCTTTGACAAATGAAATCAAGCCGGCTATTGAATGGAGAATTGTTGAGCTACATATCTTTGGAGACTCCCAAATTGTCATCAATCAAACTAATAATGACTATCAAACAAAAGATGAAAAATTGATTCCTTATAAGAAGATGATTGATGATCTTAAGAGCTACTTCTCCTTTGTCACATTCTAGCATATTCCTAGAGCTGAAAATAGGGTGGCTGATGTTATGACCACTTTGGCTTCTATCTTATAGTAGGGAGAAAATGAATCCATATTTCAATTCTTGGTGGAAGAACTACACTATCCTGCCTATGACTCCCTAGACAACCATGTGATCTGCACTATAATTGGTCATGATTCCTCTTGCTATGGTAAACTATACTCCTACTTGCATGACCAAATCATTCATGATAACTTAACCCACAATGAAAAATGAAAACTTATTTGAAATGCTTCCCCTATGCCATCATCTCTGGTGACTTGTTTAGGAAGGGCCTAGATGAAACACTTTTTAGGTGCTTGGAGAAAGATGAGTCTAAGCGCTCGTTAGCTAAAGTCCACAATGGTGAATGTGGGTCTCACTCTAATGGTCTTGCGTTAGCTCAAAAAATAATAAGGGGTGGTTACTATTGGCCTATGATGCAAACAGATGTCGTGTGCTATTATAAGTCCTATAAAAAATGTCAGCTACATGGGAACTTGATTAATGTTCCAGGTCAAGAACTTATTCCCTCTATTACACATTGTCCTTTTATGCAGTGGGCTTTTGATTTGGTGGGTCAAATTCATCTAATGGACATAATTTCATCATTATCGCAACAAAATACTTCACAAAATAGGTTGAGGTTGTTCCTCTTTCAATTGCTACAGGAAAACAAGTATCTTTGTTCATCTTTAATCACATCATATGTCGCTACAACATGTTAGAATAACTGAGAGGGGGGTGAATCAGTTACATCAGTACTTATCATACAATCCCAAATACAAAGATGTAACACTCAAAACAATTTCAATAAACTCTGTAGCTCGGTAACATAAACTATTAAATTCTCTGTGCCTTTTATCGATTACCAGTTAATTAACTCACTGTGATTACCAACCAAATCAAATATGTAGTATGTAAAGTATGACAATAAAACAATAATCACATAAACACATAACACAATGATTTAACGTGGAAACCCTGCTAAGGGAAAAACCACCTGGGACCGATAACCCAAAATAATTTTCACTCTTCTGAAGTGAGCTCGGTGAAGAGCCAACCCTATTAAAGGTTACAAGCACATTGTTAGGTGTGACCTTGTTAGAGGATTTAAGACTAACAGTTAACTTTTGACCAGCATTCACTATGGGGTCAATAAGATAACAATGTATATTCCTTGAATGACATAGGAGCATAACATAAGACGGTTAAGTCCACTCGGTTAGGAT
Source organism: Chamaecyparis obtusa (assembly GCA_027943335.1). Lineage (NCBI taxonomy): Eukaryota > Viridiplantae > Streptophyta > Pinopsida > Cupressales > Cupressaceae > Chamaecyparis > Chamaecyparis obtusa. The sequence continues at coordinate 992,316 of BSBK01001051.1, read as the reverse complement.
ATTTTCTGTATCAATGGTTAAACTGAAACAATAGTTGATCTGATTACAATACAACTTAATTTGCAGATGTTTAGATCTATTCTAAGCCCATACAAGTCCTCTGGTCAATATTTCAATTCACTTCCTCAACTTACTTTCACTCGGTAATAGCTCTTTGACGCTCAGTACTATTCTACAATTTGGTTCTCCTTCAACTAGTCTGATCAGGCATGCATGAAATTGTATTCACATGAAATCTCTACAGTCTTCTTTCTTCTGGCATAGTTTCAACAATGAAACTCATATCTCTTAAATAGATAGATAAACCATTTTCATATCAATCATCAAATTTTTTCGCTTATTCTTCTTCATTGATTTTGCCTCTAAAACCTTCCTCGGTAGTTGTGTCAATAACACATTTCAATTCCATCCTTTAGATCTTCTCTGAATTTTGTCAGTCGTGGATCTCATAACAAACTTTATCCTCAATCTCGAAATCATAACAATTTCTAGCTCATCATTTTCTGTTGGCTAAAATAAGCATTTAATACTTTCATCCATTCTTGGTTAACAAAGAAATGCGTCGGCAAGTACAAGCTCAGTTAATATTGTCGCTCGGTATACACTACACTAGCTCGATGTATACTGAATTCTTCATTTACCGACCACATTGCCTTGTACAATTTTTCTTCCTTTTGCATAATAGATTAATGCAACATAATCAAGTCAACAATATGAGATCATAGACTCATCAATAAGTTACACAAAGTATTCCTTATCCTCATCTATCATATCCATCTTTCTCCATGTAGATATCTCAGTTCTTCATATTTTCTTCTCTTTTTACAGATGTTTAGATGTTTGTAACTTACATGATAAGTACTATCAAAACTAGTTGACATCAATGACAACATAATGATTGATTTAATTATTTTACATATCATTTCAATAACTAGGTGATCTCTAATCACTGATCTTCAACTCATTTAGGTATTCAATCAGTTGTAGTTCATCAATCTCTCCCTTTGGCATTGATGGCAACACAAGCAAAATGAAAATATGCCATACACATACCAAACATGTATTCTACAACTATGTAGGTAAATTTTGTAGCTCGGTAAGCTCTACTTAGCTTGATATTTAATATGTTCAATCACTACGTTACATAACAACATTACAAGTGTAGACTCTCCTCTTTTCAGCTCTCAAATTCCTTCTGTTCTTAGCAACAAATATTCAAATCTCTCCCTAACTTTCTCGGATTATCTCTCCCTTAGATAAATATTCCATTGATCTCTCTGTGTATCTCTCCTACTTTTTATCTCTCCCTTTGACAAAACTGCCAAAGAAAAACATAAAACATACAGCTCTATAATAGCCAAGTAACTCTTTGTTGTTCAATGTAGACAATGTATCTTGGTATATTGATATGCAATTTCTTTGTTCTTGCTCCTCAAATATTTCACAACCTTAGACATAATCCAAAGTGTGAGCTATGTTGCATCAACATGAATGATCTTCTAATAACAATAGGTTGATGCAACCTCTAGATCACATTAGTGACTGGTAGAAAGGGGATGGACCCCAAGTCTAGTCCTCAAGTATTCAAAAGTTTCCTTCGATAGAGGCTTGGTAAAAATATTAGCAAGTTGCTCCTTTGATGTAACATATTCCAGTTTGACTTGCTTCTCCTATACTTGTTCTCTTAAGTAGTGACACTTAATTGATATATGCTTTGTCTTTGAATGCATTACATGATTCTTAGAAATATTTATAGCACTAGTGTTGTCACAATATATAATCACCGGCTCAGTGATTACCTCATTCATCCCTTCCAACACTTGTTTGATATAAACAATGTTTGAACAGTTTGTAGCAGTAGCAACATACTCTACTTTGACAGTAGATTGAGAAATACAAGGTTGTCCAAGTTACAAGTCTTTCACCAAAGAAAAATGCTCCTTCGATTGTGCTCTTTCTGTCATCTATATTTCCAGCCCAATCTGTGTCGGTGTAAACTCTTAGTTCAAATTTACCTTTCTTAGGATACCATAAACCATAATCTTCTATTTTCTTCAGGTATCTCAAGATTCTTTTCACTGCAACCATATGTGAATCCTTTGGATTGGCATAAAATCTAGCCACAATCCCCACTGCATGTGCAATATCAGGCCTAATGTGTATTGTATACATTAGTTTACCAATCATAGATCGGTATAATGTTTGATTTACCTTTGTAGATTCATCATCTTTTGTCAGTTTGCAGCCTATAACCATCGGTGTTCCTACTGGTTTAGCATCTACCATGCCAAATGTTCTTAATACTTCCTTAATGTACTTTGATTGTGTGATGAAAATTCCATCATTCTGTTGAATAACCTGCAAGCCTAGAAAGAATTTAATCTCTCCAAACATTAACATTTCAAATTCCTTTCTCATCTCATCAGCAAATGATTTACAAATATGAGCTTGTCCTCCAAAAATTATATCATCCACAAATATTTCAGCAATCAAAATAGTATCATCAAATCCTCCTTTCATGTACAAATTGTTGTTTTTACTAGTTCTTACAAAACCAATACTTAAAAGATAAGTATGTAACCTTTCATACCATGCTCATGGTGCTTGCTTTAATCCATATAAAGCTTTGTGCAATCTACATACCATGTCTTTTTGATTCGGATCTACAAACCCTTCAGGTTGTTCTATGTAGAACTCCTCCTCTAGTATTCCATTTAGAAAAGTCGACTTAACATCCATTTGATAAACCTTGAATTTCTTATGTGCAGCATATGCAAGTAACATGCAGACTCCTTCTAGTCTAGCAACAGGTGCAAAATTTTCACCATAATCAATACCTTTTTCTTGTGCATATCCCTTGCAAACAAGTCTAGCTTTGTTCCTTGTAACCTCTCCATTTTCATTCAGCTTATTTCTGAAAATCCATTTAGTACCAATAACATTTTTATCTTTCGGCCTAGGTACTAAAGTCCATGTCTTATTTTTCTCAATTTTTTCCATCTCTTCATTCATAGCATTGATCCATTCATCATTCTCAAGTGCAACCTTAACATTCTTCGGTTCAAACTCACAAACTAAGCATACATTTTGTCTTAGCTTACTTCTTGTCAGCATGCCAGCTTGCTTGAATCCAATGATTTGGTTATCAGGATTATGTCTTTTGACAAATCTTGATAACACTTGATCTCTTCTTTGTTCTTCATTCTGTTCAAGTTCATTTCCCTGCTCGACAACTTCTTCCTGATCCTTGGTTTCCCTTTGCTATTCCTCAGTGTTATTTTCTTGATGCTTGGTCGACTTAGCCTGTGGCTTCGGTAGGTACTCTGAATGTTCAACATAAGCAAATCTACCATAGTCTTCTGACTCCTTAGTGCTTTATTCATCATTTTTATCAGCAAATTCATCAACTCTGACATTAGCACTTTCAATCATCTTATTAGTGTAAGGAAACTCAAGTGTGGAAACAACTTCCTACACTAATCTCTAAAGGAAAGTATTGTGCAAATTCTTTTAACTCCTTACAATTTCAGATTCGTTAACTACTTTAACAATGATATTGCAGCCATATACCATGCATACAGAAAATAGAGAATGACACAATGATTTACCTTGGGGAAACCTTTTGATAAAAACCCCAGCACTCCAAAACCTGCACAGTGTATTAATCAAAACTATTACAGTTTACAATACACTTGTAATGCAAGTTCTTTCAGAAGATTTTTCCAACTCTTGAAGACAAATCGCGACAGCATAAAATGTTCCAACAATACACTTGCCTCTCCTATCTTCGCAACCCTAAAAACACTTATATCATGCGCTTCCTTTTTTAGGGCAACTTCCAAAGATAGTCGTATTAGGGTTTTACCATTCTCCAAGAAAATAGGAACCCAAAATTTTTTTCCAGAGCAATGCCTTGAACCCCACAATTGGGGAAGAGTGTACAATACTCAATTTTATCAGTTGCCACATGTCTTCACCTGTCATTGAATCTTCCAGACATAGCTCTTACGTGTCATAGGAATCTGTCATAACCATTTCAGCCATGATCTCCTTACACACAATTCAAGATACCGACACATCAACATGCCAACTAGACATGTACACTCACACTTAATTACATTATTTGCAAGAAATACATTTTACAAAACAAATAATAAGAATAGGAATTATCCAAGGTTGAGGCACCTTATTCCTAACAATTAGTAACTTTATTCAGACACTTGTAAACATTACTTTTAGTAGAATATCCAAGGAATATTCCCTCATCACATTTAGAGTCAAATTTCCCATTTCTATCATCTTTCAGAATAAAACATTTGCTACCAAAATTTTTTGAAGTAACTTACACTCGGTGTGTATCCAAACCATAACTTGTAGGGTGTCTTGTTTGTGTCTTTCTTTAATTGAACTCGGTTAAGCACATATACAGTTGTGCTAATTGCTTCTCTCCAATACATCTATGTAACATTTTTCTCTATTATCAGTGTTCTTGCACAATCAATAATAGATCTGTTTCTCCTTTCAACAATCCCATTCTATTACGGTCTTCTAGGTGCAGAAACCTGTCTTTTGATGCCATGCTCATTTCGATAGTTAGTGAATTCATCATAAATAAACTCACCACCTCTATCAGACCTCAAGCATTTCAGTTCTTTTCTGGTTTATTTTTCTACTTTAGTGTTGTACCATTGAAACATCTTAAATGCCTCAGATTTCTCTTTTAAAAACATGATAGTCATCAATCTAGTATAATCATCAACAAACAAAATAAAGTATCTATCACCATAGTAGCTAATGCAGTCAAGACTCATGGATCCAATTAAGGACTGACTAACCTTACAACCAAACTAATATGCAGTAGAAATACACAATAACAACAACAGATCTGAAATGAAATAAAAGTCTTTATTCATCAAATCACCAATTACATGCAATGTGTTGGGCTATAAGGCCTTCCCGGTTACAGCCAATTAAAATGCAAGTAACAGTCTACAAGATCTCGCAGGACCCAAATCTTTTCCACAACATCAGCATTCAGCTAGCTCATGTCTGTAACACACAACACACTGGTAGGCACCTAGGAAAGATCTGAACTTGTACTCAAACTTCCAAGAAATCTTCCTGTTCCTAAGCTCACAGGCTACTAACCTCCCTTTCCAACAATCTCCTCCCTAAACAACTACCCAAGCATCCTATAAATACTGATTCCCAGCCACAAGTCGGCTGATGTAACAATTAACCCTTAAAACAAATATTAAATGCTAAAACATCAGTCGGCTCTCACATAGCCTTACAAAATAAATAAACTCTCAAAGATGGCCCCCAATGGTCATCAAATTTGCATAGAAGAATGTAACATGCCAGATCTAGGTCCCCACACATCCAACGGTCAATCCATAATATGAGGAGTGTGACCTAAATTAAATGCACCAGTCGGCCAAGTCGATCTATCCAAACAATCTAGTTGGTAAGCAAGAACACCGAGCAGCAGAAGAAATAATCGAGCACCAGACGATCAACTATGCCAAGCATGACTGAGGAACACAGTTATTGCAGAGTGCTAGTGAATCGATGCCTTCAGTCATCGAGCATTCTTCAGAGATCGAGCACCCCGGTAACCACAGAAAATGAGCAACCAGTCTCCCAAATCGAGCAATAACTCCATCAAACCAAGATCAAAACTAACACTCTACCTTCAAAGACAAACATATTTTTGGTTGATATAGGATTGCCAAGAATCCTAGGATGCTCCTGCATCAGACAGCCCAGGTAAGAAATATTTTCTCATAAGGAAATCAGCAACGCCTCAGGGGAATTAGAATAGGTATGTTGAATCTGTTCTTCACCCATATCTCCTCTTGTCCTTCATCCCATGTAGTCTTCACTTCATTCATTATCTTATGCAGAAAGTTCTTCTGCTTTCCATTGTGCTTATCCCTCCGGTCGGCAATTGATAGCAACCAACTCTGACCACTACCGATCACATCAATGCCTCGGTAAGGTTCATCCTCTCCAGACTCCTCAATCAACTTAGTATCATCTGCATCTCTCTGTGTCACAAATGTCACCATCTGCTATACCATCTCTGCCAACAAAACTATCTGTTTCTTAATCTTAACAAAATCTTTAGAGATATCATTCTCCTTCTTCTTCAAACTAGACTTAACAGGAATAGGTTCATCAACTCTCTGCTCCTGAGGTTTATCATAAGGACAACACCTGATAACTCCACATCCCTTAACCCTTGTCTCCTATAAAGGTATCAGCTTATGCTGAGCTCCTTCATGCCTAACCACATAGGTATTAGCATGACCATCAAACAAAACATTTATGTCAAATTTTCAGGGTCTATCAAGCAATAGATGACATGCATCCATAGGCAATACATCACATAATATCTCATCATGGTAAGATCCAATCTAAAACTTAACCAAGCATTGTTCTTCAACTCTAACCTTAGAAACATCTTGTATCCAACTAATCTGATAAGGATTAGGATGCTTCCTTCTTTCCAAATTCAACTTACTAACCATTTCATCTAAAACAAAGTTCTCAGAACTGCCACCATCAACTATGATATTACATACCTCATCCTTGCACTTACATCTAGTTATGAACAAATTCCTTCTTTGTACCGGTTCAGGAACACATGCAACTAATCTCCTAGTGACAAGACATTCACCTTTCTTTGGAACATTCTCAATGTCTTCTTCAAAAGCTAATGCAACTCTTTTCCTAGGACACTACCAACTTCTATGACCAGCTTCACCACAGTTATAACAAGTGCTGGTGAACTCATTCTTCCATCTTCCTCCCTGTCCAGTATTCTTAGTAACTTGACCACCGCTAGATCCCACATCAGACTTAGGATTCTCTATCACATTACTCTCAGCAACTGTCTCACCAGTTTTACCACCTCGGTTCCTATTGTTTTGTTTTCCTTCATACTTCCTATTCAGATTCTCTTCAATCTTCAATGCCATCTAATAAGCATCACTGACTATTTTCATCCGCATAGTAAGTAACTCTTCTTGAATACTAGGTCTCAAGCCAAAGACATACCTAGCAACCTTCTCTTTATCAGCTTCAGAATGACCAGTCCTAATCAGGATTCTATAAAACTCCTCGGTATACTCCTATATCAATTTGTTAGTCTACTTCAAAGCTTGCATCTTCTTAAACATGTCCAATTCATAATCCACTGAAATGAATTATTTCTTCAACTTGTCAACCATTCGGTTCCACTTAGTGATATTCTCTTTTCCTCTTCTACCTCTTTCCAACTAAACTTCTCTCCACCAGATATTTGCATGACCTTTCAATTTAGTCTTTGGAAATCTAACCCTATCAAGATCTTCTATTTCTCCATACTCAAAGTACTCATCAATCTCATTGATCTAATCAATCAATTCTTCTGGCCTAAGGCTTCCAGTAAATGCAGAAACTTCAACCTTGGGTCTCTTTCCAATCTTAGACATAGCTTTCAGAATTTGGTTCTCCTTAGGATCTCTAGCTTCTTCGACAACTTCTTCAAAATGATCTCCTCGTATTCATCATCACTATCCTCTTTCAAGGTAGGTTTCTTCTTTCTCAATTCCTCTTGTAGGTCTTGCACTTGTTTTTGCAAAGCCCTAAAATATCAATACTAAATTCACTGGTAGCTTCCTCTTCCTCAGAGATCTCATGATTTCTCCTTGGAGGCATCTTCAAATCAAGATCTAGACACGAACACACAAGATCCACTCAGCTCCAACATGAACAAACTTTGCTCAAACAGGAACAAACTTCACTCTGATACCACTTAATGCAGTCAAGTTTGGTGGATCCAATTAAGGATTGACCGACCTTGTAGCCAAACCAATATGCAACAGAAATACACAATAACAACAACAGATCTGAAATGAAACAAAAGTATTTATTCATCAAATCACCAATTACATGCAATGTGCCAGGCTGTAAGGCCTTCCTGGTTATGACCAATTACAATGCAAGTAACAGTCTACAAGATCTTGCAAGATCCAAATCTTTTCCACAACATCAGCATTCAGCTAGCCCATGTCTGTAACACACAGCACATTGGTAGGCACCCAGGAAAGATCTAAACTTGTACTCAAACTTCCAAGCAATCTTCTTGCTCCTAAGCTCACAGGCTATTAACCTCCCTTTCCAAAAATCTCCTCCATAAACAACTACCCAAGCATCCTATACATACTGATTCCCAACCACAAGTCGGCTGATGAAACAATTAACCCTTAAAACAAATATTAAATGCTAAAACATCAGTCGGCTCTCACATAGCCTTACAAAATAAATAAATTCTCAAAGATGGCCCCCAATGGTCATTAGATCCGCATAGAAGAATGTAACATGCCAGATCTAGGTCCCCACATGTCCAACAGTCAATCCATAACACAAGGAGCATGACCTAAATTAAATGCACCAGTCGGCCAAGCCAATCTATCCAAACAATCTAGTTGGTAAGCAAGAACACCAAGCAACAGAATAAATAACCAAGCACCAGATGACTGACCATGCCAAGCATGACCGAGGAACATAGTTATCGCCAAGTTCCAGTGAACTGATGCCTTCAATCACCGAGCATTCTTCAAAGATCGAGCACCCCGGTAACCACATAAACTGAGCAAGAACTCCATCAAACCAAGATCAAAAATAACACTCTACCTTCAAAGACAAACATATTTTTGGTTGATACAGGATTGCCAAGAATCCTAGGATGCTCCTGCATCAGTAGCTCTGAGTTCTCATGGTACCACATAGGTCAGTGTGAACTAACCCCAAGATTATTTTTGTTGAATAGTCTTTACTTTTAAAACTAGATTTTGTCATCTTCCCTTTTTGACATTGATGACACATAACATGATCAGGTTTAGTTAGGCTAGGTAGTCCTCTAACTTTTCTATTTCTACTGATCTTAAACATGTTATCAAAATTTACATGACATAACCTTTTATGCCACAACCATGCATCTTCATTTTTCACCAGTAAACAAGAAGTCTCAACATTGTCAAGATAAAATAAGTTACCTTTTGATTTTCCTCCTGTTCTGACAAGCTTTCCACTATCATCATAGATTCTCACCTTCTTTCTTTTCAAATGCCACTCAGTGATCTGAGTTGTTAATCTGTGCTACACTTAGCAAATTGTAATTTAGTCCTTTTACCCAATAAGCATTATCACATCTTATTATATTATTTATCAATAAAGATCCTTTTCCTTTAACCATGCAAGGTGTATCACTACCCATTTTTACTGATCCTCCATTATAATGCTCAAGATGATCAAACTTATCTTCATCACCAGTCATGTGATGTGTATAGCAACTACCAATGATCCAAGTATCATTTTTACTAACTTTAGAAATGAGTGTTGTTTTTACATACCTTTCTTCCTCTTCATAATCATCTTTCATTGCAACAAACACTACCTCAACATCATCATCAGTGTCGATGTCCTCATCTTCAACCAAATAACATGCCTTTTTGCCCTTATCTTTGTGATCTTGGTTATTTATGTTGTAGTGTTAGTAACCTCTATTGTTTCTTCTTCCATAGCTTCCATCACTAGATTGGTCTTGGTCTTTATCTTCCTCTTTCCTGTTGGGACATCTAGCAGCAATATGGCCAACTTCTTTACAATTAAAACAAGCTAAAGGTAACTTTCCCTTATATCTACCTTTACCTTTAGGCAGTCTTTGGGCCATAAGAGCTTCAAGTTCATCAAGCTCATCATCAGTATTACTATCACTATCATTCTTTATATTGTGTCTACTACTAGATTTACCAATCTTCAAAGAAGACATAAAAGTAGACTCAACAGATGGTACAACACTATTATCAAAATTGTTCAACTGAAAGGTTGTTAACTTACCAATCAGACTATCAAGAGCAAGGTTGTTGCTAGGTGTAGACCTCATTTCATGTATAGCAGATATTCTGATTGCATGTGCAGGAAATAAGGTTCTTAGAATCTTACTTACCACTGTATCTTCATCAATGACACCACTAGATCCTCAGATAGCATTAACTACCTCTTTGATTTGGTTTGTATATTGTGTAATGTTTTCTCCTTCCTTCATTTTCATATCATCAAATCTGCCTCTTAAGCTTTCAGCTCTGGCTCTCTTCACATTTGCATCACCACCATAACCTTGAGCAAGTTTATTCCACATTTGCTTTGCATTAGTGCAAGTCTTGACATCCTCAAATTTAGCATCAGATAGAGCAACAACAATCTCTATCATAGTAATGTTATATTGATGTTGGTCTCTCAACTGATCACGAGTTAAAGGTCCAGTCGGCGGTTGTATGTAGCCATTGTCCAGTAAGGTTATAATAGAATCACCAATTCTAGATATGTGAAGTCTCATCCGGCTTTGCCATATAGTAAAGTTATCCTTATTCAGCTTCGACACTTCCCTTTTATACATCTTGTAATATTTCTACTGAAGTCCTTAAAACTTTGTTCCATGCAACCAATGCTCTGATACCAATTGTTAGAATAACTGAGAGGGGGGTGAATCAGTTAGATCAATTATCATACAATCCCAAATACAAAGATGTAACACTCAAAACAATTTCAATAAACTCTGTAGCTCGGTAACATAAACTATTAAATTCTCTGTGCCTTTTACCGATTACCAGTTAATTAACTCACTGTGATTACCGACCAAATCAAATATGCAGTATGTAAAGTATGACAATAAAACAATCATCACAGAAACACATAACACAATGATTTAATGTGGAAACCCTGCTAAGGGAAAAACCACCTGGGACCGGTAACCCAAAATAATTTTCACTCTTCTGAAGTGAGCTCGGTGAAGAGCCAACCCTGTTAAAGGTTACAAACACACTGTTAGGTGTGACCTTATTAGAAGATTTAATACTAATAGTTAACTTTCAACCAGCATTCACTATGGGGTCAATAAGATAACAATGTACATTCCTTGAATGACAAAGGGGCATAACATAAGATGGTTAAGTCCACTCGGTTAGGATATTTTCTGTATCAATGGTTAAACTGAAACAGTAGTTGATTTGATTACAATGCAACTTAATTTGCAGATGCTCAGATCTATTCTAAGCCCATACAAATCCTCTGATCAATATTTCAATTCAGTTTCTCAACTTACTTTCACTCAGTAATAGCTCTCTTACGCTTGGTACTATTCTGTAGTTTGGTTCTCCTTCAACCAATCTAATCAGGCATGCATGAAATTGTATTCATGTAAAATCTTTGCAGTCTTCTTTCTTCCAGCATAGTTTCAATAATGAAACTCATATCTCTTAAATAGACAGATAAACCATTTTCATATCAACCATCAAATTTTTCTGCTTATTCTTCTTCATTGATTTTGCCTCTTAAACCTTCCTCGACAGTTGTGTCAATAACATGTTTCAATTCCATCCTTTAGATCTTCTCTGAATTTTGTCAACCGTGGATCTCATAACAAACTTTATCCTCAATCTCAAAATCATAACAATTTCCAGCTCATCATTTTCTATCAGCTAAACTAAGCATTTAATACTTTCATGCATACTCAGTTAACAAAGAAATGTGTCAGCGAGTACAAGCTCAGTTAATACTGTCGCTCGGTATACACTACACTAGCTTGGTGTATACTGAAGTCTTCATTTACTAACCACATTACCTTGTACAATTTTGCTTCGTTCTACATAATAGATTAATGCAACATAATCAAGTCAACAATATGAGATCATAGACTCATCAATAAGTTACCCAAATTATTCCTTATTCTCATCTGTCATATCCATCTTTCTCCATGTAGATATCCTAGTTCTTCATCTTTTCTTCTCTTTTTATTGATGTTTAGATGTTTGTAACTTACATGATAAGTACTGTCAAAACTAGTTGACATCAATTGCAACATAATGACTGATTTAATTATCTTACACATCATTTCAGTAACTTGGTGATCTCTAGTCACTGATCTTCAAGTCATTCAGGTATTCAATCAGTTGTAGTTCATCACGACATACCTTCCTCCATAGTTACTGATAATGGAGGACAATTCAAAAATAAAGATCTCAAATAATTAAGTAAGAAATTCAAGATCAAATAGCACTGGTCTTCAATCTACTACCCTCAAGGCAATGGCCAAGTTGAAGCTTCTAACAAAACATTGTTGAAAATCTTACACATGACAATAAACAAGACAGAAAGGGATTGGCACTTAAAGATTAATTCTGCATTATGGGCTTACAAAACTAGCATCTACACACCTACTGGAGCTACTCCCTTCACACTTGTTTATGGATTTGAAGTTTTCCTACCTCTTGAGGTTGAGATACCTTCCCCATGGGTTTCACTGAAAGTCCTTATCACTAATGATGACTACAGAATCATGTGTATACAAGAGTTAGAACTTCTAGATGAGCGTAGAAGGGCTGTGTTCAATCACATGAGGGTATATTAGAAAAGGATTTCACAAATTTATAATAAAAAGGCTCATTCTAGAGAGTTTCGGTTGGAGATCTTGTCTTGAGAGAGAATCTCAAAAATCAACAAAATAGAGTATAGAAGGGAAAATTTGAAACAAACTAGTTGGGTCCCTACATAGTTCTTGCTACTTTCAGATTTGGTGTTTATCAACTTTCTACACCTGAGGGAGAAAAACTCCCTAAATTGATCAACATCCTTCATCTAAAGAAGTTCTATGCATGATGCTACAAGAGCTTTGTACATATCTTAAAATATCCTGAAAAAATCCTAAAAATTGAAATATGATCCTGAAAAAAATTGAAAACTAAAAATTGATATATGATCTTGAAAAAATTCTAAAAAATCATAAAACTTCTAAAAATCATAAAATCTAAAAAATCATACAAAATTATTATCTTTCTTTATCACTTGATCGATCTCTTGAGCTTAATCTGAGTCAATTTATCTGTCCTTCCCGATGGGCAATTTATCACTGACACTACTTGGTGTTTCTTAACACCTCAATCATACAATGTTTCTTAATACTACCTATCTAGACATCACTATGTTTCTCAACACATATCGGATATCACATTATCTTCTACACACACACACTCTCTGACGCAAGCACAAAGGTGTTCCTTAACACCCAACACACCTTACATCTCAGAAAACTGAAATGACTAAGAAATGTTATGAATTATTTTTCTTCATGTGTTGTTTGACTGATGATTTTCACTGAGTGTTCCTCCTTAGTCTCTAGGTGATGCTACAACTAGAGGATTGGGGCATGGAATATGTTTTCTTTGATTTTTGCCTACGGGTATCACTTTAATGACCCTAGGTGTCTCTTTTTTTAATCCCTTGGACACTCGAGAGATTTAGAGCTATATCCTTGACTGCTACATTGTGTTTTCTCATGCAATACCGTACTCATGGTTATATTGGCCCTTATGCTTCGATACTGGTATAATCTTACAACATTAACTTGGAAACCATGTTCATGTCATCTCGACACTTATGTCTCGATGCTTACATGAGTTTCCTACATTCTATCTGATATAGATCATATTCATATCTTCATAGTTGTGTATGCACTAGTGACATTAACTTGGAAACTGTGTTCATCTCATCTTGATGCTTACATGTGTTTCCTACATTCTATTTGATATAGATCATATTCATATCTTCATAGTTGTGTTCGCACTAGTGATGGTTGTATGATCTTGCGATGTCCCTTAATAAGGCTAGATGATAAAAACAAAGACCTGTTAACCTTTGCAAATCACACCTTGCATTTTCATAGTAGCTTGCATTTCTTAGGTGCATGATGGAATTGAGACTACTATTCTTGTAGACTCAACATACATATGTAGCAATCCTAAACAAGTAGACCAAATGGTTCCTCACAATAAAGAAGGATTAAATCTGGAAAAAACAAAAGAAAAGGAAAAAAGAAACTCTATAAGACTATGGGAAAAGAATACTTGTTAGACCTACCAGTATGGGAGAATATCAAGTGGACACTTTTCCCATCTCTTAAAAATATTATGGAAAATCATCTCTCTCATCCATCCCTATAGTTAACAAAATACCTATTATACATGAAGGTACTAGAATGGTTAAAGCTAAAATTCCCCTAGAGCTCGAAAGGGAAGAAAATGTTGTCCTGCAAAGACTCTAAAAGACAGAAGAATCTGAAAAAGAACTAAAACATGCTGAAATTTCACCTAAAAAATATGGTGTGGGTTACCAACATTGTAGAAGATGAGATATGATGGAAAAAGTCCTATTGGAAAAGGCAAGGGTATTCTTGAACCACTACATACTGAATTCATAAATCCTAAAGATAAGACTTGTGTTGGCTATCATGAACATAAGTTTGACAAACCTAGTAGAAACACTCACCCATATGAGGACTCGGGTGACAAAGAAGAAGCAAAAATTTAACTGATGACATATGAAAGGTTCTTACATATCCAAAATTCTAATCCAGACTATCAAGGAGATCCCTATTTACCATTTCAAGCTCCTCAAGAAAATGACCTAGTGGAACCTGTGTATCCAGTAGAACATGGTCTTAATTAAGAAAATATCATTCAATCTCCTAATAAAATTCCCACTACTTCTACTGCTACTACACTACGACTCCCACTACTGCTGAGCGCATCATTGACTCTAATCTTGATTTGGGGCAACTAGCTGATGTCTCCCATATCTTGGATATGCCTCATTTTATGCCTATTCTAGACTACTCTGTTGCTACTGCTACTAAACAAGCTCTTGCTGCTAAAAATATACCTCCTACGATAGAAGAAAGTGATGATGAAGATCTACCTCCTACTATAAATCTAGATGATTACATCAAACAATATCACAACAATGAAACCAACTCACATGAATATGAGTGGGACTCATTATTAGATGCTACAATGGAAATACAAGTTGATGTCATAAACAGATATGCTACTGCTACAAATTTTTAAAGAGGAGAAAGCTTAAATTCTCAAGACCAAGTGAATGATGAAGATCCTTCATATGGCTCCTAGGCCATCTACCCATAATCAAAACAAAACTTCAACTAATCAAGCAAATCATGGGTATATAAGACCTCATCCTACGACAGTTTCATGGAACTTAGGAAGGTCTAGGATTGAGTTGGTTCCTATTCGCACACTTATGCCACAAGATGAGGGACTTAGTTCTTGATATAGGCCATCTGGGTTAGATTCACATAATACTCCTCTAAACTCCTCTGATACTTCTAGGACAACTCACGATCGATATCGCTCGATGGAAAATAACTTTCTTGATCTCTATGATTCATTCATTCACGATGAGGACAATACTGGTGTATTTTCACTTGAGCCTATTGAACCTTTATCCCTCATCCTTCCTGAGTTAAGTGGCTGGACCACTTCCCATCCAATCATCCATCTAAACCCATCAAATCAGCCTCATTCATTCATAATTCTTGAGTCTTCCAGAAGCAATTTGGATGTGCAACATAAAAATTAGAAATACAAGAATCTACTTTCATATAAAGATTACCATGCCCTATCTAATTGACATGTTCCTACAAAGATGAAATAAATATTCAAGAGACCACACTGGTTCTCAAAGAAAAGAATAAAATCAAAGAAAATATGGATTCCAAAATCCATCATAGAAGAATTGCGATCAAAAGCATCTCAAAGTAAAGAAAAATCAAAGGCTATTTGGATTCCCAAGTCTCTCTTGAAGGAATTGGATATAAAAGAAAAATCAATGTTGATATTCCAGCTTCCATCTCCTTCTTGTGACTCACTTTACTCCCAAATCATCTACACCATCATTACCTCCAATACCTCATGCTACTCTCCAATCTATCATTGCCTTCCCAGAAGTGCATCTGAGTATCTACTCATTGTTAATGACTTGCTTCAGAGAAGTCTAGATGGTACTCTCTTTAGGAATTTAGAACATGAGGAATATGACAAAGTGTTAAGAGGGATCTATGAGGGCATTTGTGGATCTCACTAGAATGATCTTTCCTTGGCTAAGAAACTCTTGACAATTGGACACTATTGGCTAGATCCTTCTATCATTACTACAACATCTGGTTTTGAAGCTTATCAGCTAGCTACTTCAAATGGAGATGTTCTCAAAGAGCCTTTCAATGCTCTTCACCTGAAGCAACTCTACAAATAGACTTTCTACTTCCTTGTACAACAATCTATGATCCTAAAAAAATTCTAAAAATCATAGAAAGTCCTAAAAAACCCTAAAAATTGTAAAATATCCTAAAAAAATGATCATCTTGGTGAAAACCTTGAAATAGGCACCTTGATGTATCTAAGAAATAAAAAATAAATAAAATAAGCAAAAAAAAAGACAAAAGAAAAAAATTGTGCCTTGGTGAAAACTTGGAAACAGGTGCCTTGGTAGCAAAAATAATTCCAAGTGGTGACAACCTAGCAAATAGGCATCAATTGTAATCAATGTTTTACCTACCAACACATGGATGAGCTCTTGTCTCCCTACATCCATCTCATTTTTTATTTCCTTATGCCGTCATTGGATGGAACTAGTCTTAGTCTTGTCCTCGGTTCTTATTTTCCATCTAGGAGAAAATCATATGCCTATCCGAGTTGTTAGTGTTTTATCACTTGGTTAATCTTTTGAGCTTAACTTGCATCATTTTGTCGGTCCTTCTTGATGGGCAATTTATCGCTAACATTGTTGGTGTTTCTCAAAACCCACAATCCTTCAGTGTTTCTTAACACTACCAATCTTGACATCATTGTGTTTCTCAACACATTTCAGATCTTGTGCTATCCACTACGCACTTACACTTCGACACTAGCACAAAGGTGTTGCTTAACACCCAACACAAACTACATCCTAGAAAATTGAAAACAACTGAGATATGCTAAATTATTTTCTTGTGTGTTTTTTGTTATCAATGATTTCTCTTGCTATGTCTTTGAAGGTCGCTCGACGATGTCTACTTGACTAGAGATTCACAATTGTGGGCATAACATGTTTTCTTTAATTTTTGCTTATGGAATAATTTCAATGATCCTAAGTTGTCTAATAAACTAGGTGTTTGTGGTAAGAGCCTCCATCACAATTAGAATGCCACACATAACTCAACCCTCTTTATTCAAATAGTTAGGTGAGGTTGGAATTCTCTCCTTGTTTGTTGCATGTGTGTATCATGTAAGATGACACTCTTGGTTATCTTGGCATCTTGTGCCTCAGTACGGGTGTTATCTTACAATGTTAATTTGGAAACCATGTTCAGGTCATCTCGACACTTTTGTCTTGATGCTTACATGTGTTTCCTACAACCCATCCAATAGGGTCGTATTCATATTTTCACGGTTTCTCTCATACCAGTGAAGGTTGTATTGACCCCCGATGTCCCTAAATGCTCAAATGATAAAAAAACTAATGGCTACAGGATCAATAAATTGACTACTCTCATGTCTTAGGGTGCATTTCATTCTAGGGTTGCATTTAGTTTTGCATTTCTAGTTCCCTTGAGCTATGCTTTCAATTCATCCTTCCTTTCTCTCCGCCAAGGCATTCAAATATAAATCCTTATTTTTTATCCTATTTTTGGGATCAAAATCAATTTGAGATCATTTTAATTGCCAAATGCAGTTGATCACTGACATTATCACTTCTTTCTTGCTTCCACCTTCATTTCTTGGATCTTTGAGGCTGATATTCACCCCTTATATCTCATTTCAATTTTGATCCTGAGGGGGCATGACAATATAGAAAATATTTTTGTCAATCAAATCTCCTAATCTACAAATGTAGCAATTGAACCAAATCTTAAATCGATCAAGTCAATCAAGACTAAACATCATTGCTCGGGGCATCTCAGCTTCATCACTTCATATCAAGTTGAGATTCTCCACGTCTCCTTTCTGAAAGAGTGTTCTCATCACGTCATATCATTTCACTCAAACATGCATCTTTTTTATCTCTTGGGGCATATTAGGTTCATCAAGACCCATATCAATCTGGCATTTGATCAACTACAACTAATTTGAATACATTGTATAACTTGAAGATCTGTGATTTAAGATCACTGAGTTGCTGATTAGATATGTAAGATGGTTAAATTAGTAATATGTTGTCATTGATGTCAACTAGTTTTGACAGTACTTATCTTGTAAGTTACTATACCCAAACATCTGTAGAAGAAGAAGAAAAGAGATGAAGAACATATATATCTACACGAGGAAGATGGAGATGACAAATAAGGATAAGGAATACATTGGGTAACTTATGGATGAGTCTATGACCTTATGTTATTGACTTGATTATATTGCATTCATCTATGATGAAGGATAGAGTAAAATGCACAAATCAGTGTTATCGGTTAAAGAACCATTTCAGTATACACCGATGCAGTGTAGTGTATACCGATCACAATACAAACTGAGCTTGTGTTCACTGACACATTTTTTTGTTAACTGAGTAGAAGAAAAGAACTAAATGACTAGTTTAGCCGATGAAGTTGATGAGCTGAAAAGTACCTCAAAATCAAAGATGAAGATAATGTTTAATACAAAGATCGACAACTAACATAATTCAAAGAAGATCTAATGGATTGAAACAAAAAATTTTACTGACACATCAACCAAGGAAGGTTTAAGCGGAAAAATCAACAAAGGAGATTAAGCAGCAAAATTTGATGGATGGAATTAAAATGGTTTACTCGTCTATTTAAGAGACTGGGATTTCATGATGAAATTATGTCAAAAGAAGGAGACTGCAGAAGATATTGTGTGAACAAGCTTCATGCATGCCTGATTAGATTGGTTAAGGAGAACCGAACTCCAGAGATTACCGAGCGTCAGAAAGCTATTACCAAGTGACAGTAAGTTACTGAATATTGATTGAAATAGAATTGATATATTGATCAGAGGATTTGAATGAGCTTAACATAGATCTGATAATCTGCAATTGAAGTTGTGTTGTAATTAGATCAACTACTGTTACATTTAACCATTGTAAACAGAGAAATCTCTTAACAGAGTGGACTAGAAAGTCTTGTAATGTCATTCATAGATTGTACATTTGTTATCCTATCAACCCCATAGTGAATGCTGGTTGGACGATAATAGTTGTTCTAAAATCCTCTAACAAGGTCACACCTCACAGTGTGTTTGTAACCTTTAATAGGGTTAGGTCTTCACCAACCTCACTTCAAAAGAGTGAACAATTTTTGGGTTGCTGATCCCAGGTGGTTTTTCCCTTCACAAGGTTTCCACGTTAAATCTCTTGTGTTATGTATTGATTGTGATGATTGTTTGTTATCATACTTTACATGTTACATATGGGATTTGATCGGTAATCATTATATGTTATTAACTAGTAATCGGTAAAAGAACAGACATAATACTATTTTAGTTTACCAAGCTGCAGAAGTGTTAGTAAATTGTTTTTGGATATACATTTTGTGATTGGGACTGTGGATAACTGATTCACCCCCTCTCAGTTATTCTAACAATTGGTATCAGAGCGTTGGTTGCTTGGAATAGAGTTTTAAGGACTTCAACACAAAGATCTCAAAATGTATAAGAGGGAAGTGCTAAAGCTAAACAAAGATAACTTCACAGTATGGCAACGCCGAATGAAGCTGCATGTATCTAGAATTGGGAATTCTGCCTTGACACTAATGAAGAATGGCTACATTGCACCACCCACTAGTCCCTTGACCCTTGATCAACTAAGAGACATGCATGAACATAATGTTACTATGATGGAGATTGTTATTGCCTGTACCGATGTCGAATTTGAAGATATTAAAAATTTCACTACTGCTAAAGGTATGTGGGATAAACTTGCTCAAGTTTATAGTGGTGATGTGAATGTCAAAAGAGCCAGAGCTGAAAGCTTAAGGGGTAGATTTGATGATATGAAGATGAAGGAAGGTGAAAATATTGTGTAGTACACAAATAGACTGAAAGAGGTAGTACATGCTATTAGAGCATCTGATGGTGTTATTGATGAAGAGACAGTGGTAAGAAAAGTTCTCAGAACCTTATTATCGGTTTATGCAATCAGAATATCTGCAATTCATGAAACAAGGTCTGCATCTAGTAACAACCTTACTCTTGATAATCTGATTGGTAAGCTTACAACCTTTGAATTGAATAACTTTGACAATAGTGTTGTACCGTCTATTGAATATGTTTTTTTGTTTTCTCTGAAAATTGGTAAGTCTAGTAGCAAAAATAAGAATGATGATAGTGATAGCAATACTGATGATGAGCTTGATGAACTTGAAGCTCTTATGGCCAGAAGGTTACCTAAAGGTAAAGGAAGGTATAGAGGTAAATTACCTTTAGCATGCTTTAATTGTAAAGAGGTTGGTCATATTGCTGCTAGATGTCCACACATGAAAGATGATGATAGAAACAAAGATCGATCTAGTGAAGGAAGCTATGGGAGAAGAGGCAACAGAAGTTACCGAAACTACAACAGAGACAACCAAGACAATAATGATAAAGGCAAGAAGGTGTGGTACATTGTAGAAGAAGATGTCACCGATACCGACACTGATGAAGATGTGGAGGTAGTATTTGTTGCAATGAAGGATGACTCAGAGGAAGATGAGAGGTATGTAGAGACAACACTTATCTCTAAGGTTAATAAGAATGATACATGGATCATAAATATTGGCTGTACACATCACATGACTGGTGATGAAGAGAAATTTGATCATCTTGAAGATCACAATGGAGGATCTATTAGAATGGGTAATGATGCACCTTGTATGGTTAGAGGAAAAAGATCCCTGATGATAAATGATAAAATTAGATGTGACAATGCTTATTGGGTAAAAGGTCTAAACTATAATTTGCTAAGTGTGGCACAACTAAATAATTCAGGCCACAGAGTTGCTTTTGAGAGAAAGAAAGTGAAGATATATGATGATGGAGGAAGACTTATTGGATCTGGAACACAATCGAGAGGTAATCTATTTTATCTTGATAATGATCAGTATTCTTGTTTGATGATGAAAGATGAAAATGCATGGTTGTGGCATAAGAGGTTATGTCATGTGAATTTTGATAACATGATTAAGATCAATAAAAAGAAAAAGGTTAGAGGTCTGCCCAACTTATCTAAGCCTGATCATGCTATGTGTCATGAATTTCAGAAAGGTAAAATGACAAAATCTAGTTTCAAAAGCAAAGATTATTCAATAAAGAAATTACTTGAGTTAGTGCATACCGACCTATGTGGTCCTATAAGAACTCAAAGTTACTATGGAGACAGATATTTTATTCTTTTTGTTGATGATTATACTAGATTAATGATACTCATGTTCTTGAAGGAAAAATCAGAGGCATTTAAGATGTTCAAGTGGTATAAAGAAAAAGTTGAGAAAGAGACTGGTAAAGAATTGAAATGCTTAAGATCTGACCAAGGTGGTGAATTTATTTCTGATGAATTTAATAACTTTTGTAATGAGCATGGTATTAAAAGATAGATCTTTGCACCGAGGACACCACAATAATGGAATAGGTGAAAGGAGGAATAGGTCAATAGTTGACTATGTAAGGACACTGATGTTACAAAAGAATGTTGCTCAAACATACTGGAGGGAAGCTGTCAGCACAACTATTTATGTTCTGAACCGAGTACAATTGAAGGACACTAATAAGACACCCTATGAGTTATGGTTTGGTCACAAACCCACTGTAAGTTATTCCAAGATTTTTGGAAGTAAATGCTTTATTCTGAAAGATGAAAGAAATGGGAAGTTTGACTCAAAAGGTGATGAAGGGATATTTATGGGATATTCCACTAAAAGTAAAGCATACAAGTGTCTTAACAAGGTAACTAATAAAATGATTGAAAGTACTAATGTTCAAGTTGATGAATTTGATGATAAGAATGCATAGGAAAGCACAAAGGAACCAAAAGACTACGGTAGATTCAGTTACATTGAACAACTAGAGTACCTATCGATGCAACAGATAGTGACAACCGGTCCGCAGGAAAATAATACTGAGGAACAGGAAAAAGAAATCGACGAGCAGGAAGCACCCACCGAGCAAGAAAATGAACCTACACAGGATGAACAAGAAAGAAGAGATCAGATACTGGCAAAATTTGTCAGAAGACATCATCTTGAGACACAAATCATTGAAAATAAACAAGCTAGCATGAAAACAAGGAGTAAAGCAAGAAAAGGTACATGTCTAGTTTGTGATTATGAACCGAAGAATGTAAAAGTTGCATTAGAAAATGATGAATGTGTTAATGCAATGAAAGAGGAAATAGAACATATAAAGAAGAACAAAACTTGGATTTTAGTACCCTGACCTAAGGACAAGAATGTTATCGGTACTAAGTGGATATTCAGAAACAAGCTTAATGAGAATGTAGAGGTAACAAGGAACAAAACTAGGTTAGTATGCAAGGGATATGCACAGGAGGAAGGAATAGATTATGGTGAAACATTTGCACCTGTTGCTAGATTAGAAGGAGTCAAAATGTTACTTGCATATGCTGCACACAAAAAGTTCAAAGTTTACCAAATGGATGTCAAATCAGCTTTTATGAATGGGATACTTGAAGAAGAAGTCTACATAGAACAACCTGAAGGGTTCGTTGATCCAAAAAACAAAGATATGGTATGTAGATTACATAAAGCTTTATATGGTTTGAAGTAAGCACCGAGAGCCTGGTATGAGAGGCTGCATAACTATTTGCTGAGTATTGGATTTGTTAGAACAAGTGAGAACAATAATCTGTACATGAAAGGAAATTCTGATGATACTATCTTGATTGCTGAGATATTTGTGGATGACATAATATTTGGAGGACAAGATCAAATCTGTAAGTCATTTGCTGATGAAATGAAAAGTGAATTTTAAATGTCTATGTTTGGAGAGATTAAGTTCTTTCTAGGCTTACAAGTGATTTAGCAGAATGATGGTATATTCATCACACAATCTAAATATATAAAGGAAGTCTTGAAGACATTTGGCATGGAAGATGCTAAACTTGTGGGAACACCGATGGCTACTGGATGTAAACTGACTAAAGAAGATGGAACTACCGAGGTAAATTAGACATTGTACTGATCCATGATTGGTAAGTTAATGTATGTAGTTCACAGTAGACCTGATATAGCACATGATGTTGGAATAGTTGCTATATTTTTTGCAAACCTTGAGAGTCACACATGGTTGCTACAAAGAGAATCTTAAGATACCTAAAGAAACTTGAAGATTATGGACTGTGGTATCCTAAGAAAGGCAAGTTTGAACTGAAGGTATACACCGATGCTAATTGGGCTGGAAATGTGGATGACAGAAAAAGTACCACCAAAGGAGCATTCTTCTTTGGTGAAAGACTTGTTACATGGACAATTAAGAAACAGGTTTGCATTTCTTAGTCTACAGCTGAAGCAAAATATGTTGTTGCTACTACTAACTGTTCAAGTATTGCATATATAAAGCAAGTGTTAGAAGGAATGAATGAGGTAATCACTGAGTCGATGATTATATATTGTGATAACACTAGTGCTATTAATATTTCAAAGAATCTGGTGATGCACTCTAAAACAAAGCATATATCAATTAAGTATCAATACTTAAGGGAACAAGTACAGGAGAAGCAAGTTAAGCTAGAATTTGTTACATCAAAAGAACAACTTGCTAACATATTTACAAAGCCTCTACCGAAGGATGTACATATGAATACTTGAGGACTAGACTTGGGATCCGTCCTCTATCTACCAGTCACTAAGGTGATCTAGAGGTTGCATCAGCCTAATCTTATCAAAAGATCATACGTGTTGATGCAACAGAGTTCACTCTTTGGACTTCTATCTAAGGTTGTGAAAAGTTGAAGTACTGGAACTGATTTGCATAACAGTATACCGAGATACAAAGAATGCACCAAACAACAAAGATTTACATGGCTACTACAGAGCTGTATGTTTGTATTGTTCTTTGGTATTGATGTCAAAGGGAGAGAGATCAATATGAAGAATATGGTGCCAAAGACAAAGGAGAGAGATACAGAAAAGGGAGAGTATTGAAGATTAGTTACTAAGAACATAAGAAAACCTGCAAGTTGAAAAGATCATATCTGCAGAACTTAGTCTGCGCTTGCAAATGCTTTTATGTAACGTAGTGATTAAACATATTAAGCTAGGGAGAGCTTGTACCATTACATCATTTATTGACAGAGTTGTAGAATACATGTTTAGTATGTGTATGGCATATTTCATATTGCTTGTGTTGCCATCAATGCCAAAGGGAGAGATTGATGAACTACAACTGATTTGAATACATTGTATAACTTGAAGATCTGTGATTTAAGATCATCGAGTTGTTGATTAGATATGTACGATGGTTAAATCAGTAATAAGTTATCATTGATGTCAACTAGTTTTGACAGTACTTATCTTGTAAGTTACTATACCCAAACATCTGTAGAAGAAGAAGAAAAGAGATGAAGAACATATATATCTACATGAGGAAGATGGAGATGACAAATAAGGATAAGGAATACATTGGGTAACTTATGGATGAGTCTATGACCTTATGTTATTGACTTGATTATGTTGCATTCATCTATGATGAAGGATAGAGAAAAATGCACAAATCAGTGTTGTCGGTTAAAGAACCATTTCAATACACACTGACACAGTGTAGTGTATACTGATCACAATACAAACTGAGCTTGTGTTCACTGTCACATTTCTTTGTTAACCGAGCAGAAGAAAAGAACTAAATGACTAGTTTAGCTGATGAAGTTGATGAGCTGTAAAGTACCTCGAAATCATAGATGAAGATAATGTTTGATATGAAGATCGGTGGCTAACATAATTCGAATAAGATCTAATGGATTGAAACAAAATGTGTTACTAACACATCAGCCGAGGAAGGTTTAAGTGGCAAAATCAACAAAGGAGATTAAGCAGCAAAATCTGATGGATGGAATTAAAATGGTTTACTCGTCTATTTAAGAGACTGGGATTTCATGATGAAATTATGCCAGAAGAAGGAGATTATAGAAGATATCACGTGAACAAGCTTCATGCATGCCTGATCAGACTGGTTAAGGAGAACTGAACTCCAGAGATTACCGAGCGTCAGAAAGCTATTACCGAGCGACAGTAAGTTACTGAATATTGATTGAAACATAATTGATATATTGATCAGAGGATTTGAATGAGCTTAACATAGATCTGATAATTTGTAATTGAAGTTGTGTTGTAATCAGATCAACTGTTGTTACATTTTAACCATTGTAAACAGAGAAATCTCTTAACAAAGTGGACTAGAAAGTCTTGTAATGTCATTCATAGAGTGTAGATTTTTTATCCTGTCATACCCATAGTGAATGCTGGTTGGATGATAAATGTTGGTATAAAATCCTGTAACAGGGTTGGGTCTTCACCGACCTCACTTTAGAAGAGTGAACAATTTTTGGGTTGCCTGTCCCAGGTGGTTTTTCCCTTCACAGAGTTTCCACATTAAATCTCTTGTGATATGTGTTGATTGTGATGATTGTTTGTTATCATACTTTACATGTTGCATATTGGATTTGATCGGTAATCATTATATGTTATTAACTAGTAATCGGTAAAAGCACAGACAAAATACAATTTTAGTTTACCGAGTTGCAAAAGTTTTAGTAAATTGTTTTTGGATATACATTTTGTGATTGGGACTATGGATAACTGATTCACCCCCTCTCAGTTATTCTAATAGTATTATCTCTCAGATTATTATCTATCTCAATCTCTTTGGACAGATATTCAGTCTCATCGCTTCATACCAGTCTAGATACTCTCATCTTGGTTATCGTTCTTCATTCAATCAAGTTCAGAGTTAGATATCTATCATCTACCTTGACATCATCATTCTTTGACTCAATGTGTTCCTAGATCGCTCACACATTAGTCAAAGAGGGGCAAATGTAATCACCTAAAATTGGTCTAGTATAACTTGAGCCCCCTTTTTGATTGAATTGCCTCAAATTAAATCCTAAATCTCAAAGGCATATTTACTAGGCATAATTGTGCAAGGTAACCCTGAAAATCCCCTTTGCATAATTAAATCAAAAAAATTATATAAAGCTTATACTATTGTCTAATTTCTAGAGCTTTCATATTTATTTAATTGTTATAACCTTGCTTTTAATATAAAGTTTCTACACTTTTATTAAAAGAACACATTCACATGTGTACACATACTTAATCTTGATTAATTAGCAATTAAAAAGGATTTGTGCTTTCAAAATTGTTATTTTGTCTTATTCTACCTAACATCTCCCTTTTGCCTCTTAATCCTCACCACTCATTTCTACCTAACTTTGTCTCTTCTTGCATCTCCTTTTGCCTCTTCATCTCAATCACTCATTCTTTTGCCTCTTAATCTCCACCCTTTATTCTTGAGGCAATTCCTTTAAAAGGAATCTCTTCCTTGGCTCAAGGGTTCCATCTTGATCATTTTTTGAAGTGCATTCTCTTTCATTTTAGGTCCTAATATGTATTCATGTAATCTTGATCATTTGCATCTTAATCTTGAACATTTTTACATTCTATCTTTCTTGCATTCTTAGAATAATCTTGTCATTTGGATTCTTAGCTTAGCTTCATTTTCTAGCTTAATCTTGCATTGTTAACCTAGTTTCTTTTATTGCAGTGCTTCAATAGTATATCTCTTGCATCTTCATTCTAGAATACTATTTTTTTTGCATACATTCTTAGCTTAATCTCTCATTCTAGCTTAAATCTAGCACTCTAGCTTCATCTTTAGCTTTGCATATTTGAATCTTCCATTTTGGAGTAGTCAAGTCACTAATCCTCTATGACAACTTGATGAGCATTATGAGAAAGATTAAACTTGCTTCAACTAGGAATCTCTGAGCCGCTTCTTGAGATTTCCTCTTCCATGGATTCTCTCAAGTGTAACGGTTCATAGAAGTGTGTCATATTTTAATCACACAATATCAAGCCAAATATTTGGTGAATATGATTTTATTGAGGAAATTGAATCCATTAGTGATTGAAGAGGGTGGAAAAATTAGAGAGAACCTGTAAGCATTCAATATGTTAGTGCCTCAATTGGCATCTGTTAGTGTCAACATGGACGAGGAGGAGAAATTTCACATTTAACTTTTTTTTTTTGCCTAGGATTCTCTTGTTGTGGCCATCAATAGTAAATATGTTATTCTGAAGAGTGAAGCTGCAGTGGGTTCTTTACTTTTTGAAGAGATGATGAGGAAGGTATCTATCAATACTAAGGAGGACTTAACTGTTCATGGAAGACCTTAAGAAAAAGGCAAGAAGAATGAGAAGCATAATAAATCCAAATCTAGGGAGTAGGGAAAACTTTAAGAAACCCCCTCCCTAGAAAAAGTATAAAATCCTTGCGACTCCTACATTATTTTGGGTTGAAAAAAATAATATTGTTGGAAAAAATTTTAATTTGAAAGGAAAAAATATTATTTGTAGTGGCAAATTTTTTTCAATTATATGAAAATTCTATAAAATATTGGCGAATCTTTCATTATTGAAGAAAATCACGATGACAGGAACACATACCTAGAAATCATCATTATTTGACAGGGTTTTGTGGGCAACACCCCCAAGATAGGGTCTATCACGATACAGGGCAGGGTCGAGGGGTAGCGCCCCCGCGGGGGTTTTCGGGGGCAGCGCCCCCGAAAGCTTAAATGACTTTTATTATTT
This sequence comes from Chamaecyparis obtusa, assembly GCA_027943335.1. NCBI lineage: Eukaryota > Viridiplantae > Streptophyta > Pinopsida > Cupressales > Cupressaceae > Chamaecyparis > Chamaecyparis obtusa. Next base: position 964,622 of record BSBK01001051.1, on the reverse strand, counting down.
TATTAAGGTAATGTGAGTTAATTCTCTATCTCCTGATAGGAGATAACCCTACTTTTTGTAACCGTTTGATGATTGAAGATCAATGGAAAGAATTCTATTTCGGGCCAAGGTTTTAAAGGACACAAAGATTCCCCCAAAAGTCTCTAGAATAGAGATGTGTGTCAAATCTATTTCAGGCCAAAGTTTTAAAAGACATAAAGTTTCATTGAAAGTCTTTGAAATAGAGACACATGTCAAATATATATACGTAACACATACCTAACGTTAAATTTTGACCACATATTGGCGAATATGGTTGTCAATTACAATAAGCTTTGGAAATTGTTGGTGAAAATTTTCAATTTATAGTGTCCAACAATTAGATTCGATTGGTGATATTGTGAAAGAAAAAGGGAAAAATACATAAACCAATGGGCAAAGGACTTGGACATTCTACCCAACATTTATAAAGTTCGGGCGACATGGTCAACTTGATATACACATTATATTCACCAAATCTCAGGTTGCTAACATGTGACATTCGTCAAATGGCAAATATTCACCACTAAAGTTTTCCCTACTAGGGAAAGATCCAAAGTTCCTGGAAAGTCCAAAGTTATTTGTTGGAACTATAGTAAGCCTGACACGGTAAAAATGAGTATAAATAATAAAATAAGAAGGAAAAGAAGAAATTTGATCTTGATTCAAATTCTAAGAAGGAAGATGGTGATGCATTTATTACATCTTTGGCCACTCATGCAAGTAATGATGCATGGTTAATTGAACTAGGTGCATCTTTTTATATGACTTCTAATAAAGATTGGTTTCCTGAATATGAACAATTTGATGGAGGTAAGGTATACTTGGATGATGATTTTCATTTTGATATCATTAATTTAAGTAAATTTAGATTAAATCTTCCTAATGGTAGAATAAGAACGATTAATGGTATTTTGTATATCCCCAAATTTAGACAAAAAATTTAATTTGTGAGAAAACATATATTTGGGTATGTAGATAGTCTTGTGTAATGCATGATATAGAATGGTGAGAGGCTCTATGGTGGTTTCTAGAGGTGTTAGATTTGGCATATTGTATAAGATAGATGAATACACTTTTGAGTGTAATAGTACCTCTGTAAAGACCAAATGTGTGCATACCTTGTTGGAAGAGGTGAGGCTTTCACCTTTAGTATATGGGTGTCTATTTTGGGTACCTAAGGGTTCTTTTTCTTCTTAATCAAATTTACCTACAAATAATACTATGTTATGGCACTAGAGACTTGGTCATAATGGAGAAAAGGGTGTAAGGACCTTGAAAAATAAAAGCCTTCTTTAAGGTTGGAATGGTTCTAAACTTGACTTTGATTTTTGTGAGAATTAAATTTCTAGAAAACAAAACCACATTTAGTTTTACTCAAGCTCGCATAAATCTTGTGGTGTGTTAAATCTTATTCATTCTAATGTGTTTGATCTTGTAGATGTTCCTTCCATTAGAAAATCCACTTATTATGTTTCATTTATTGGTGAAATTTTCTCTAAAGGTTTTAATAAATTCTGTAAAGATTGTGGCATTCATAGATGGAAGGTACCTTTGTATTTTCCATAGTAGAATAGAGTTTTAGAGAAACTTAATACCACTAGTACATTTCACCTTAAATTTTGACCTAACAATTTGACCATATCATAAAAATGTTTAGCTTGGTCGCATTACAAAGGAAAAATTTTCTTTTTTTTACTTTTATGCCTGTGTTGGTCTCAATTTTGACCAACAATGTGTGTTGGTCGAAATTGAGACCAACACGGGCATAAAAGTAAAAAAAAAAAGAAAATGAAACTTCATTTCACCACTTCATTTTAGCACAGGCGGGCGAACGAGAGGTAACAGGGTTTGCGAACGAGAGGTAACAAGGTTTGAATTGGGCAAACGAGAGGTAACGAGAGATAACTATTCTAGGGTTAAATGTTTGACCATTTAACTATTTATAAATGGTTATAACTAATTTTTTTCCCAACCATAATTTCTCGGGACAAATATATTGTGCTATGATGCGAAAATTCTTTGTTTTGTATTTCTCATTCCAATAGCATTTCAGTCCTCTAATTGCACCTTCATTTGAGACATTTAAGAACCATAGTAGTTTAATTGTGTGGTTTTTATATTTCTACATTTAAGTACCACAGTAGTCTAATTAGAGAAATTGTGTGGTTTGTAATTTAATTAGGTGTAGATGCAATCAAATAAGAATGTAAGGTGATTGGATTTTAAGTATTGAGGAGATCAATAAGGATTTAGGAAGATAACACATCAGTAGAAAGCTTCACTTTTCAACTTTACAGGTTTCAAAAGAACCGCAAGGAACTAGCAGAGTAAAACCACTGGTTTCCCTAATGGGCAGTTTCATAATTCCCCAAGGGACAGTTTCAAGAATTGAATGTTCCTAGTTGGCTAGACAATAAATTTGTTTGCATTGCTCTAGCTTTTACTAGTTCCAAAAATGATATTGAACCCCCTGGAGAGTGAACATACTAACAAAGAAGGCATTCTTATAGGCTGGGAGCCAATTCCAAACAATTTTAATACCTTCCTAATAATTTGAGAAAATCTTAAGACCATGATCCATCTTTGCCTCTTACTAATGACTTCATATCTCTTATTGCTTATAACTTTAGTAACCTACTTATTTTTATCTTGCCAAGAATGGTAGTAAGCCTCTTGATGATGAACATGCTTACTACCATTCTTGGTAGGATAAAAATAATCAAGACCTTCTCAATAGTTGGAACAAGTCTAATGACTTCATTTTTCTTATTACTTAACTACTAATTATTCTTTTTCTTTAAAAATAATAACCCTTAATCTAAAGTAAATTTGTGGAGCTAGAGTAGGTCCATATCTAGGATATTTTCATGATCGCAAAATCTATAAGATACTTATAGTTGCAAATATCTTTGAGTAAAATAAAACATGTGTCTTATTGAAAGAAAGATAAATAAGTAAAGCAAGATTTGAGATTGGGGGCGGTCATACTCAACATCAAAATATTCATGATGGAGTTGCCTATTTTCCTTATCTTTTTTAACTACCCCAACTATGACTCCCAATCTGGCATAAGGGGAGACTTGGTCATGGATGTCATAACTATCTTTAGGGCTAGTGGAAATCTCTCACATTCTTCTATAATTCTACAAGCAGTGTAGATTCAAATGCAAATTAGACTTAGAAACTTGAGAGGTTTAGGCACTGTAGCCTAACCAAACCCTTAAATGTTTCAAGAACCTGACTTTTCAAGGCTTTTAACAACACTCCTAAATGGTACTTTTGGACTTACAAGGTTTCAACAGCTTGAGTTCAAGGCTTACAAGATTTTAACTCAATTCTCATACTGCATTTAGCCAAGGTTCTCACAAACAGTCACAGAGACCAAATTTATTAACCAAGTGGTCCTGCTGCAAATTTGAAATTTGGAAATACTTAGCCTTTCCTCAAAACTAAAGACAAGTTAATAATGTTTTTAAATACCCCCTCCAAGACACAACAACATATCAAACTCTCTTATGGAATTACTTCGGACAAACACCCTGTTCATTACTGTTCTCTGTTACAATGCCCCACAAGTGATTAAATTTGTAGAGGAAACATAGTACATCGGCTTCCTAACCATTTCAAATTCTGAAGGTAGTTGCTGTTAACATAGATTGTTCAGATTTAACAAGATTTAGCCACAAGGCTTTACAACATCTAACACCCAATTAGTACCCTCCAACTTCAGTCTCCAACTACAACACACCTTTGTATCAATTTAACAAATAAACATTATAGAATTCTTTGAAGAATAAAGCTTACCCTTTCCTTGACAGGTCACTCACTGTTAATTGCTCATATTCCACCCACGGTCTTCTCCCACAACTACTCTGTGATCACACTGTTCCACATATCATTCTGCATATGCACTATCGTTAGTATATCTTACATGTTAGGGTTTGTCATCCACGAATACAAGGCCTTCAAACTATTCATGGATGACTACCATTAAGAAAACCTTGCTACAGTCACAAACTTAACAAGTAAAGATCTCTGTTCTACAAACTGGTGCGACAGTGAATCAACAAAACATGAATTTCTTCAATTTAGCAATTCGATTAATCGAATAACTCTGTCAATGCATTAGAAGTTTAACCGAGGCAATATAATGTCCAAATAGCAAGTCGAATTTGCAGAAAATAGTAAGGCTATTTAGTTTATCATATATCGGTCAATACATCAGTCACCCTTCACTTCTGTACCGTAACAAAGAATAAAAGATTCAAAGTAATTTCCTTTTATGGCATATGAAGGAAATCAAAACATTCAACTTGAAGAACTATTGAACCATACAATTATCGAAACAACAACTTCAATGCAATTTGAAATTCATGCCAACGGTTAACAAAAAAGATAACAAACTTTAACAATACATAAAGGTGCAGACCAAATCAACTCAAGAGTTGATAGAATAAGAAACTTGTAAAGGATGTTTCGTTTATTGCTTGCTGTCCCAATCCCATATAGAAGAATGTGAGAGATTATGGACTATTAAATAATGTAAGAGGTGCACAAATAAAATAATCTAATTCTCTTTTCTAATACATTTTTTTCCTAATAGTCCATATATACTTTATATATGAACCACAAAGGTCACCATTATGCCGCCAATGTCGAGTCCAATGCAGATGGTGCCCTTTTTCATCAATGGAGTGTAACTTCAATTATAGTTCATAAAAGATGAATCTCACTTCGATGGTGGTTCATGGAATATGATATGAAACACTTATGCAAAAATTGAACACAATTTTAAAGTCATGAAAGAAGGATCAAGTCATAAATGATAATTTCAAATAGATATTTTAAAGAAATTTTTGTTTAGTAATCCTGAATTTTAAAATTTGTTTCTATCATATGGTATGGTCATTAGTGGAGTCCTTGGGGAGCTAAAAGAGGCAATAATTGTATTGCCCTTTAATATAGGTTATGAAATTAACATAAAAGTGGAGTTCTTGGGGAGCTAAAAGAGGCAATAATTTTATTGCCCTTTAATATAGGTTATGAAATTAACATAAATTTTATCAAGACAAATATGCACTAAGTCTACTTATAATTACTAATAAAAGAGGTTGAAAAGAACCCAATTTAAATTTTTAATAGAAAAAATAAAGCTTACCACAAATTTCTATGAATCAATAGTAATAAGATCACTTATAAATTTATTAATAAACCATTTTTGCCTTCCCTACCATTAATAGCAATAAAGCCAACTCGTGATTTTGTGAACTACTTGGGAAGGCTAAAATTGTGTGAGGTTGTTTACAATCTTCCTATGTCTATAGGAGTTGATTTGTTCTATAGTCAAAATTGATTTGATGGGATCATAATCAAAAGATTTGTGCACATTATTTTCAGCCTCTAAATCCTCTTGGAAGACAAAATATGCCTTGAATGGGATCATATAATTAGGTGAAATGTCTCTAAGTTGGCCTACCATTTTTAAAAATATTGTACTCACACTTGCACCAATAAGATGCAATGGTTACGTCAATAGCAAGTAGGTGAAATGTCTCTAAGTTGGCCTACCATTTGTAAAAATATTGTACTCACACTTGCACCAATAAGATGCAATGGTTACACCAATAGCAAGTTATGCTCTGTACAATGTATTTAAGATCGATAAAATTCAGAGAAGAAAGTCCGAAGAAATGAACACTGCCAAGCTTACAAACAAAGGGAAAGAGCAAAGCTAATCAAAATAATTTACAACTAAAATTTAAAACAAGAACATAATAGATACATAAAATATTTTCTTGTTAAGTGTGGGTTACCAAATGCAAATGTCAGAGTTGGTATAATAGAATAAAACATAATTATTAATTGGTTTCTACATGCAAACGTCACAGGCAGCAGAATAAAATAGAACAAAATTATTGCCACATATATGTTCCATCAATTTGTGGAACATACAAAGCAATAGTGAAAGTGTGCATAAGGAGTAGTACTAAGGAGATTGTAAATTGTACTATTAAGACAGAGTGCGTGGAATAACATTCTGTTCTATTTTTTGTGCTTTTTTTTCTGATACATGCTTTAAGTTGCATTTATACATAGCATCGCAACTATTTTGTACAAATATACATTTTATAATAATGAGCAAAAGACGCTTTACATGGAATGGAGTAGATAGTTGTGTACAAATTTACAGTTTATAACAGTGAGCAAAAGATGCTTCACATCGAGTGGAATAGACATGATTTTGTATACAAAGGTTATATTTACCCTCTCTACTTTAGATGTTTAGTGTTGTACGTATTTACATAGCATATTGATGTCATAGTGAACTATTTGTAGCGGTACACATTTATTGGATCTTGGAAATGAGTAATACTACTTTTAGCAAAAAAAAAAATTGATTGAAATATCCAACATCATTTTGATAACTTGAGCTTTTGCCAAGTCAATTTTTGACTCCCTTGATTGCTGAATACAACCCATATAATTAGACAATAGAAACATGGTTGACAGGCTTACAGTGAGGCACTTTGGTCTGATGTTTATCTGATGCTCGCTTGGGCAGGGAAATCCATTTTGCTTGGTACACAGAGGTGAGACTACTGGGCTTTGATTGTTGTGGGGGATGCTCTGATTTTTCTTACAACTTAGGTGTAATTCCCATTACGAGTGTTGACTAACATGGGCTATTAATTCTAGAAATTTTCTCTGCAGCCAAGGTTTCGGCTTAAATGGTGTGTATCATTGGGTATATCTCTTCTAGAAGTAAACATATAAATGCTAGCATGTTGGAGTATGAGATAAGGGAAGTGACTTTAGTGGTACTTGGGGTTTAGATTTTGTAGACTATGCAGATTTTCTGAGATTCCTCCAGTGCCTAAAGGGAGGAAATACGTGCAAAAAATGACCAACACTAAATTTACTGATTCTTTCTCCTTTGATAGCTCAATGCAAAGTAAATTAGGGGTTCTTGTCCAGAGGAAGCTAATCTCCTGAGCTTCGAGCCGATAGTGGAATGAATTTGCAGAAGCATTCGACAATTTTGATAGGCTGTTAGGTATATTGTGAGCGGGCCAATAGTAGAATAATATATCAGACAAGTTTTGCCTAATTACGGTTACAGAGCATTTTAGATATAATACTTTTATATTACACTTTCACGGCTCAATCATGGAAGCATATTTGTAAACAAAAGGTTTGAGTATGAAAGAAGGATATTTCAAATCATAATTTTCAAGCTAGTGTTAAGTGATTTCTAAAGTTTCAAGACCTCAAAGAACTCGCTACACTTTGCCAAAATAGAGAATCCACCATGAAAGTTTCATCAGAATCATCTTCAAAACCACCTTCCAGAAAAGTTTATTTTTAGCCTATGCTATTGATATTTTGTCATCAGTTTTGAAGAAAAGACCATATCCTGAGCTTTCTATTATTGTTGAAATTGTCATTTACAAATTTATTGTCTTTGTAGTTGTGTGAGTTGTGAATTATGGGTTTTCAAAAATTTAACAAACTTTTCATTGTCATAATTATTGGAAGTGTTGTAGGTTTGTACATAAGCCTTCATATTGAATTCATAATCAATGTCTCTGTTTAATAAATCCCATCTAATCCTTTTGTGAATTCGTATTTGTGTGTTTAATTGAAAATCATAAATGTCTTTTAGTTGTGTTAGATTAGTTTCTGAAGTAGATAGCATATACACATGGAAACTTATCTAATGCAAATGTGATGAAATTGGTGTGCTCTAGAGTTAAAAAATAAAAAAAAGATAAGGTTGTTTGTAGTTTGTACCACATACTTTGTAAAATCCTTAGATTCTAGGTTAAAGGAGCTTCCCCTAATAATTTGTACAACATTATATTGTAAACATTGTTTTTCTTTACATTGCATCGAAAGCCTTGAAGTAAAATGCTAACAAATTTTTGGTGCTTTCTGTGGAGCACAAGGCAAAGCATTTCAATAGAAATCTTTATGTCATGATAAATGATAATTTTGCATTCTTCTACACTTGTTTTGCAGCCTTATTTGATTTGGATTCAATGAGATTAGGAAGATATATTGGATAGTCTAAGGTGTCTCAATTTTCATAAAACAGGAATATCCTACAATCTTCAACAAAGAAGAATAGAAAGTTGATGTTATATTACTAGGATTTTGAATGATATATATAGTTGAGAAAATGGTTGTTCAGTAACGATTTGTATCTGCAGGTTGCAAACAAATCATCCTTCTTCCACCAATGAATCATTCCATTCAAGAAAGACCATGTCTGATGATATCAACGCACAAAAAAATAGGGAGACAATTGCTAGACTGTGGTCTAACTTAAAAAGAAAGGTGATGGAAAATGTTATTGTCCTTGCAAAATTTGTAAGGGCTTAAAGACTCGAAGATATCTAATCAAAACAACTGACGAACATTGTAGGCAACATGGTCACATTGAAGGGGGAAATGAATTTCGTCCATTGGTATGTATTTTAATAATTTATAAAATACATAAGACATGATTTGATGATGACAACATGGTCATGGTTAATATAAGGTCATCATTTTCATATAGGTCAATGTCCCTGAGTTTCATGTTATGGACCATGACAATCTGGAGAATGTGGATTTCCAAATGAGGGAACATGGAGGTGTGAATATAGAAGAAGAAGGTAATGATATCATGGAAGAAGACCATGATGATGAAGAAGATCAAGATGATCACGATGATCAAGATGATCACGATGATCAAGATGATGATGATGATGATGATGTTGACGCAGAGCTTGATGTACCTATACTTGAGAAGGCACACGAGCCCCTATATGAAGGCTCTGAAACAACTCTTCTTGCCGCTATATTGTTGTTGGTGAACTTGAAGGTTATGAATGGTTTATCCAATGTAGCAATGACACGTATGTTAAGGTATGTCATTTTTTTTCATTATTTTAGTTGTAATTCCCTTACAATTAACATTGGGTGAATCATGTAGCAATTAATATTCTTTAAATTAACAAATTATATTTTTGGTCGTAAGTTGATAGGTGAGTGTTTGTTACCACCATCAAACATTCTACCTCACTCGTACCAAGAATTATCTACCATTATGAAAGATATTGGAATGGAGTATCAAACAATACATGCATGTCCGAACGATCATATTATATATCATAAACAACATGAATTTGCAACAGAATGCCCTATTTGTCATATTAGTAGATATCAATTAGATTGAATAACAAAAAAGGTGCCTCGCAAGGTTCTTCGACATATTCCCATTATTCCACGTCTGCAACGATTATTCAAGTGCAATAGCTTGGCACAATTTATGGATTACCATGCACGCAATAGAAGTCAAGATGACATTATGCGAATGCTTGCGGATGGTTTGACATTTAAGGAAATAGAGGAAAAATGGCCACACTTTAAAGAAGAACCTCGTAATCTCAAGCTTTCATTAGCAGCGGACAGTGTCAATCCGTTTGGAGAGATGAGATATACTTACTCGATGTGGCTTGTTTTTGTTATCAACAATAACATTCCTCCTTGGTTGTCCATAAAGAGGGAGCACATAATGTTGGCACTGATTGTTCCAAGTATTTTTTGATTTAATGGTCATCTAAATTAATTTATTATTAATAATCCATCAAAATGGTCATAATATTTATGTAATGTTTTTGTTCATTCAACTAGGTAAGTACCAAGTTAAAGATATCAATGTATATATTGAGCCCCTTATTGACGAGTTGATGGTGTTATGGAATGGGGTCACTATGTATGACATCTCTAGACCAATAGGACAAAGACAATTTTAATTCCATGCAATGCTTGTATGGACAATACATGATGCCCCTGGGCTAACATATTTTTGTGGTATGTTCTCTTCTTAACCCCTCTTTTTTGGTATGTTATAGTGCTAACACATTTAATCCAATTATACATGATCTTGTAGGTCTTCAGACAAAGGAAAAATTTGCATGTCCAGTTTGTGGTCCAAAGACAAAATTTCGTCATTCAAAAAGTTTAAGAAAGCAAGTGTTCGATGAGAATAGACACTTTCTCCACAGAAATCATAAGTACCAAATTACTAAAAAATATCTTTTCAATGGGAAAGAAGAGACTGCATCAAAGCCATGGAAAATGACACCTCACCTATGAAAGTCGGCATACAATAAAATAAATCGTTGAGGTAATGTCATTCCATCTGATGGTTTTTGTTTTAAATTTATATTTTGATATTGTGTTTTATTTACTAATGATGTAATTGATGCTTATGAAGGTCGTTAAGGCATCAATGACCAACTTCCAAAAGGACTAAAAAGTTATCCTATGCAATTTACTAGGTCGTCGTACTACGAGCAACTCTCAATCGTGCATTTGTTTGATCCTATGCATATTGGAAAGAATGTAATAGAGACATTATGGAAAATATTGGATGGAAGGCGTGACAAAGACCAAATTGTCAAAATTTGTAGTGACATTGAAGAATCCAACCATGCAATGAAAAATGTCATTCGATCAAATAACAATGGAGACCAGATTGATACAAGTGCCCTTACTTGGTTATTGTCGGAATAGTAGAGCAATGCTATAAAATAAATTATAAAAAAAATATGATTTCCCACAGGATTTGCTGCGAACATAAACGATCTCATATCAAAGAAAAGTGAATTTGGGCCAGAGATGAAAACACATGATTGGCATATATTTATTAAGGTAATTCATATTATTTTATATTCACTATATATTTGTATACTGCATGTAGTTTTCATTGCATTCTTTTATAAAATATTGACAAGATCATTTTACAAATATTGCAGTACATTCTACCTCTATCTCTCCCACACCACTTCGCCAACGGTGTCAAACAAGTTATATATGATCTTGGAAAATACATGAGGTGGTTGTCATATAAAAAAATTAATAAAGAAGATATAAAATATTGGAAGAGAAAAATTCCTCTTCTTATGTGTGAAATGCAAAAGTGTCTACCTTCAACTTTTTTCAATGCACAAGAACACTACCTCATACATCAAGTTGAGGAGATTGAATAGTGTGGACCTGTACCAACTAGGTCAATGTGGATGGTTGAGAGGCACTTGAAATTTTTGAGAGGCTTGGTTCGACAAAGAGCACATCTTGAGGGTTCTATGGTGGAGGGATATATGGTATACCAGACCATGGTGTACATTAGTGAATATCTTCCTAAGTTTGCAACAAAGATCCATGTAGATCGTATTTGGGATCCCAACTCCATTAAAAAATTCGGAGGGGAGTACTTGATGGGAAAAGGTAGATTGAAGAAAGTGAGAGGTAAATCTAAGATGTTATTGTAGTTAATTAATTCTTATAAATCTTCAATATAAGTTATTTATAATTGGTGTATTTTTTTTGATACAGTTGGTTGAGAGTGGGATGCAATACATTTGTATATTGTGAACAATCTTGATTGGATGACGGTATGAATTGAACAATGTCAACAAAATGGTTGCTCATTAACATGGGAAGGTGTTGCTTCATTGGTTAGAGAAGCCAATCATAATAGAAATTCCAATGTTACGCCAAAGGTAATTGATCTAGCACATGGTTTAAGAGGTGGAGAGGTACGTACAAATTTATTAATGATCATGACTTGTATGTTTCGTATCAACTCACGATGCAAATAATTTACACGCTTGACAAATTGCAGGTCAAGCACCACAAAGTTATGTACTATCATGGCCACAAATTTTGCATAAAAAAGTTGGATGACACAAAGAAAACTTATGATTCTGGAATAAGTGCAGTTTTTGAGGTCACCAATATATCATCTAGAAATGACATACATCCTCAACAATCTCAAAACCAATACTATGGCATCTTGGATGATATAATTGAGTGTGACTTTAACTCCTTTAAAGTAGTTCTATTCATTGTCAAATGGTACAGGCTACGACTGAATCAAAATGATCCAGATAGAACTGTTATTCAATATGATAATGGATTTACAATTATTAATACAAGGTTGTTTGAGCTAGTTGGAGATGAGCCCTATGTTCTTCCAAGCCAGTGTGAGAAAGTGTTTTACTCAGAGGTTCCACATAAATAAGGTTGGTCATTTGTTGTTAGACATGATCCAAGAGGAAGATCGATAAAGTATAATGTTATGGAAGAAGAAGATACTGAAGATGACAAAGAAGCAGATGATGAAGATCAAGATGATGATGATGATGATGATGATGATGATGATGATGATGATGGTGATGATGATGATGATGATGCTGATGATGATGGTGATGGTGATGGTGATGATGGCGATGATGAAGATGGTGATGGTGATGATGGCGATGATGGCAATGATGATGATGATGATGATGATGATGATGATGATGATGATGATGATGATGATGAAGATGATCAATGACATAATTGAAATGATTGCATATTTATTGTATTCAAATTGTAATGATTACATATTTATTGTGTTCAATTCTAATGATTACATATTTATGTATTGCTTTCAATTGTAATGATTACATATTTATTGTGTTCAATTCTAATGATTACAACATATGTGATTTATAATTACCAATGTTTTGCTTACGATGCTCAATTAATTACTACTGATACATGTATATATTATGTTTGATTATCACCCTTTTTGCAAATAGGCAATTGACTATAGACATCGTCACCCCTTCTGTTGACGATCTTGCATTCCATATATAAGGTAAATTTGTTCATGTTTACAATGTTGCATATTGTTCATGTTATCTTTTAAGTTATTTGTAGCATATGTATCATGTAATTTTTAGCTAACTTAAGATAAATGATTAACATATGCAAGAAATTTGACCCCTTTGGTGTGGATCATGCACAGTGACATGGATCAGCAGGTATAAGTCAATAAATAGACATAATTTTATTATATTCTTCTTGTTTATCACTGAGCACGTATGTTATAAATAAACATATTATATAATCATATAATGTATATATAGACAAAGAAGAACCGTATAGAAATATAATTATATAATCACTTTCAACTTAGTACATTTTATATCTCTCACGTATAGACAAAGAAGAACCGTACGTATGGGTCACGACTTGATTATTCTATATATATTGACGTGAAAATATCTCATTTGATGGATTGCAGCACCCACCAAATAGGTACTTGTTAGATCTATCTACATCGAATGAGGGAAATGAGGGAATGCTAGATGAAAGTTCTACATGTAGTACGGCTAAAATAGGGAGATCAACTAGAAGTCAAAAGATTAGAAAAAAATTTGATAAACGCATGCAATATTTCCTTGCTAATGGGGGGTCATGTTATTATGATGATGAGACCAAAGGCGACATCAAGGTGCCCTTTCGGTACACACACATTGAGAAAGAATGGGTACCCAATGAGCTACCTCTAATTAACACTGATTTTTGTGTTAATGAGAGGATATATCGCATTGTTCCATCCTCATTACATGGTTTGAGCCTATTTTCCATGGATGGGATAAAAGTATGTTACAACAGAGTTGTTGAATTGTTCAAGTATGTCGGTCCATGTTATAATTACAATGATTGGATGCGGATTGTTCAATATAAAAAAAGTATGCATAGGTATGCACTATCAGCTAATTATATACAAAGGAAAGAAAATGATCAAAGTAAAAGATTTGCAATGTACATTGATGGGAGACCAAAAGCAACAGGTAATATTGCGGGTTTTATAAATAGTACGTGACCTTCCTCAACTAATAAGCAACCCAATTGCATATTTGAAGCGTGTGAGGGGAATCAAGTTTTTGTATGTGCAATAAAATCAATAAGTGCAAGGGAAGAACTGCTAATAAATTACCATTTAAATCGCATAGATACAAACAAAGTTACTATCATGAGGGTGGTAAGTACTATATACCATTTTATTAAATTTTTTTTTTTTGCTAAGTCTATTGCTTTTAGTTGGCTAAAATTTTTATATTTAATCTTTGTCACAGGATGATATGGATCCCGCACATGATAGAGGCCACGAGGATGCTCCTCCCACCCATTCTTCAGCAAGGGTAAACCTTATTGAAATTGTACAAATTAGATAGTTGAAAAATGTTATATTATTATGTTATTTTATTTATGGTTTTGGAGTTTTTATGATAGTTTTACTGATATTCCTGTCACAATTTGATGTTCAGGATAAGGGAAAAGCACCCGCAACAATAGAGGCAATAGCTACCCCCTCTGATGATGATCATTTCACAGATTCGCCTAATGTAACAATTATGTTGAAGAAAAAAATAAAACAAATCAATTTAGAAATAATTAGAATTTTGTATGAAGCAAATCCAACTGAGGAGATGCTGATGAGGCTATCTAAATTGAAAGCGCTCGCACGTCGGTATCAAGTAAGTAGTAATGAATCTTTAGTTATAACAAAATTTCAATAAAGGTTTATATTTTATACTCTTTTATGTTGTGAAGTAAAATATGTAATATGTGTTCTTGTTGCAGGATTTTATGGAATCTCTAGTACCTGGTCAAGGACAATGCGGTGAGGCCGGGTACTAGCAGACCTCCGACTGCCTCAAGTAAAATAATCCTTTAGTTGACAAGTTACAAGAAATTTTTTCTTTGGAACATTCAAAAACTTCTTAAGTTAACTCTTACTTTTATTATTTCAAAATATCTTTGCTAACAATGTATTGTTCGGGTTATCAATTGTAGGAGACTCCTCCTAGCCAGGACGTCCATACGAGATTGCCAAGTGCAATGTCGGCCACAAGGGCCATGCAAACATCAACGCCTTCATAGTCTATGGCAGTTGGTAAATCCTTGTTTTGCTATATTTGGTTTTGTGTTAATTATGATTTGATAATTTGTACTTTAATCTTGGGTGCATCACATAGTGGATTATTTTTTTGGAGTAGGAGATACACCAGCGGCACCGTTTGGTACGCCAGATACAAATCAATCTACATGTATTGGTGATAATTCACCATCATTTCCTGGATCTACCCGTGTTACTAGCACGGGAGTTATGCAGACGTCATTATTGATTGACAATAATGAATCAATGCCTTTAAAACATCCTAAGATTCCAGGTACTTTAAATAATTATTTTTTATATTGTAATATGCATTTACCTATTCATAACAAGTTTTGGATTGATTATCCCATGACATTTTTTGCAGGAAATGATACATTTTATAAGAAGCTTTATGACATCGCAATGCATATATTCGGGCCCACCATATGTACAAGGTGGAACATCATAAGTGAACTAACTTTATCCCACTATTTTTTTTTCATATCATTAATTGGTACAGTATTTTTCCTTTCATTCGGGTCTTTTCTTTTAGTAGCTATATCTAACAATTTTGTGTTTTTTCTTAAAAGGTGGAATTTGCAAGAAAAAAAATTAAAGATCAGCTCGTTAAAGATTTAGAGCATGAGTTTGGTAATAATATTTTTGACGAGAAGAAAATTTTAGAAAGAGCTTGCAAACATCTTAAGACTGTGAGGGACGCATATAGAAAGAGTCTCATCCAGAACCCAAAGTACGAGCGTCCTCCCTTTATTTCAGTGAGGGATTGGAATGAATTCATTTTGGATGCAAAGGAGAAAGCGGATGCTCAAAGAGGAATTACACCAACAAATGCGAGAAGGTATGCAATAGTATTAACTACTAGTACAATGTAATAATGCACTAATTAGTGATCTTTATATCTGTATCATCTAACATATTTCAAACTTTTCATAGGTTGCAGGACACTTCAATGGCAACAAAGGCCAGGCTGCAAAAGATTGGGCAGCACAGACTTGGCTCTGGAGGATATTCAAAAATTAAAGCACGAATTGTAAGTAGCAGTAAATGAATTGCAGAGAAAAATTATTTATAAAATGCAAATAATTTTGTTTAATCAAAAAATGCAGGGCTCTGATTTTAATTTAGAGGCCACGGAAGAACACAAAAAAATTGCCTTCAAGGAAGGCTATCAAGCCGTGGCTGAACGCCTACGACAAGCTTCCACTGGCCCAACCGAAGAGTCTCCTGCATCATGTGCATAGGTAAATATGCCAAAAAATATATTAGAAATTGAATACTTGAGCAACAATCAATTTGATAATAATGTGCATGACATTGCAATGTAGCCTCTTAATCGTGACACAGATCATACGCTGCATGATCATGAAGCCCCTGATGTGCATCGTACTATCCAAGGAGGTGCTCATTTGCTATTTAAAACTAATTATGTAATTATTAATACAATTTAACATCTTAAATTGAACTTGGTGTAACATTTTTGTGTATATTTTAGAGGATATAGAATCATGTCGTGTTGAACGAGTGCCGGAGGATGTTCAGACTGATCACCATGTAGATCATGTGGCAAATTCAGGTAAAGAAAATCTATGTTTTTTTCTTTTAAATTAATTTTTTGATTTATAGTTCTTTTACTTACATAAATACTTGTAATTCACTAATATAAAATGGTGTGAATTTAACTCATGAAGTAGTTGTTATTGTAGCGGCCTCGTGTTCTTGAACAGATGAGGAGGAGACACACGTTGGAATTAGAATCACTAGAGGAGGGGAATGATGAGGACATTGATCTTCCTCTTAGAAATTACATGATTAAAAAAAAAGCAAGAAACCCAAAAAGAAATGATTGTAATTAACATTTATTGCTAATGAAAGAGCGTTGTCTTAATGGATGTAATTTTGTACTAGTAATGTTGATGAATGATGTGTTAATGAATTCTTCATGAATGTTGTGTGTTAATGAATTATTCATGAATGTTGTGTGTTAATGAATTTTATGTGTTAATGAATGTTATCATGTGATTATAATGATTGAATGTTATATTTCAAAAATGGATGAATGAATGAATGAATGAATGTTATTAAATGTTAATGTGGGGAATTTAGAGTGATGTTAGGGGGGGGGGGGGAGGCCAAATGAGCTTCCACCTTCACGTGGTTGGCCTTGTTTAGTAGATAATATTAAACTATTCTCGAAACCAAGTGAAGCTCAAACTTTAAAGACAAGCTTAGAGTTAATAGTGACAACCAATTAGCAAGTCGAAATGAAGTTCTTCGTTATAGGTACCTTTTTAGTTTTTAAAGCACAATGTCATGTTTTAATATTGTGTAGTTTTTTTCTTAAGTCAAAGTATTCTTTTACTATAAGAACATAATTTATGACCATTTTAGTAACTATTCTAACATCGCTTTATGACAAATCCTGTTTTGGCAGAGTTGGCGATAAGTGGTGTTGTCTATTCCTTGGGAGATTGGATTGCACAGGTCTATATCTCAAAATCATTTGCATGTGGCAGAAATGCATACTTACAACCATTTCATTCTACATTTAAAAATATTGATGACACTCTGGACACAAAATAATGCTCATGCTGTTGACTTGACAGTGCTATGAAGGAAAACCAATTTTTGAATTTGATCAAACCCAGATGTTCAGATCTGGTCTCCTTGGATTTAGTCTTCATGGTTCTTTGTCTCATTATTACTATCATTTTAGTGAGGTAACACCTTTGCCTTCTTTCTTAGTCTCTTACAGTTCATACTTTTTTAGGTTGTTGTGCACAATGTTAAAAATGGTCTTTGATGCATTTCCCATAGATGCTATGAATACAACATAGGATATTAAAACATTGCATTCCAAGGTTGAAGAATTGATAGAGAAACATCTTTTAGTGGTTACTTTTTTACACTTGTGTGTAGTTTGCAATCACCTTTAATCAATAAAGACTAAAGTAAGTACTTTTGCCTTTTTTAATTCATTAATTATTTATTCTTTATGTTTCTTCCTCCTAGCGAAGATTTGAATTCTTTTATTTCATTTTCTCTTCCTTATTATGTTCCACTTTCTTTTGTATTCAATTTCAGTTAAAGGTATATTTTGATTATATACCCTTAGTCATAACCTTGGATGGTCAAACTTGAAATGGCATCATTATAGGTTTTCAGTTCCTAAGATATAACTAGAAGTGACCAAATAATTAGAATTGAATAAGAGCTTGGTTCCTAGGGTACCGAAATGAAAGATTAGTGCAAGTATTTATAGCATCAATTAAGGATAAACAAATTATTTAGTTAACATCCTACATTTTATGGCTAATATTATGAAAATATGTTTGGAAAAATGTTATTGGCAAGGTCCTAACATAGAAGTTGGACTTATGATCTATCTCTATTCTTTAAACCATAGAATATGCCTCACCTTACGCTTAGATATTTATTGCTATGATGTAGATTATTAGTGAGAATGGTGCAAGAGCACCAAGAACACAATGAGGAACCGGGACCAAATTTTGGCCAAAGCTTGTAATAAGTCCATGATAAGGCCATTCATTGCATTTTCATAGTTCTTTCATGCATTATTTCATGCATTATGTTTCAATTGTAAGGCCATTTGAGCCATAATGTACCCATTTGGCCTATAAGGCCCTAGGTGGGTCAAAAGTGGTCAAACTAGTCAAATAGGTGGAAATGGCATGGAAACAGTGTTTTTTTGTTCTATTTGAGTCATTTTGGTCATGTTTGGAATGTAATAAGGGTCACTAAAAAGTTGTCAAAAGAGGGATTAAGCCATCAACCACCTTAGAGGTTAGTTGGAAGTAGTTAAAACTGATTTTAACTGACTTATATACCCCTCTTTGGGATGAGGGTAGACAGATCTTGGAGATTGGATGAAATTTCAATAAAGTTTCAATAGAAAACATTGCATTTTATTGTGATTATCTTGCAAATCATTGTAACAGTCACGTGCTATGATCTGATACTGATTCATTTTGATTTTAATTCAACTTGGTGATGAAGTTTGATGATACTCCTTCCATTTGATCTAATTTTCATGATCTTCCATGAATTATAGAGAAAGATCCATTCATTTTTGTCAAAACAGTCATGGAACCCCATGTTCAAGGGTTTGGATACAAATTGATTGATTTCTTCATTTCTAACCATTGGAAAATTCTAAAATTGTGGATGTTGATAGTACATTTATTTAACTAAGCATTTCAATTTTTTTTGGATCAATCCATTTTGTATTTGAGGAGATCTCGCAAGCCCTAAGCGGACTGCTATTTGAATTTTACTCGCTGTGACTGCAGATTTCATTTGTCTTGATAATATGTGATTGAACAAATGGTTCTAATGATTGCACGTGATTGAATAAGGTCAAGAGGAGTCTGAACATCATTGTAAGAATTTGGATCAGTAGATCTACTTGTTCTTTTTGAGATCAAATTGCTTTATTAGTCATAATTGTCTAGTTTTATGACAATCATTCCCAGTTTTGGTAAAGGAAGCATAACATTTTATTCAACTGTTGGATCTTTCTATAAATTTGGGAAAAGTTATGTAACTAAACAATCTAAATTCTAACTAAAGCGAATGGATTAATTGTCCTTTATGTGGAAGTTATAAATGACTATTCATCACATATTATTGTGACCAGCAAACCATCAATCTTCTCAAGAATTGCTCTGTATGAATGTAATCAGTAAATGGATATGATATCATAGTGATGTAAAGGATCCCATAGCCTCTCAAATACTTTGAGATATGATGCCACATTTTTGCATTCAGTTTGGGAGTTACATTTTCCATTCCAAGCCATTGATTGTAAGCACTAGGAGTTAAAGAAGAGAGTCCTTGTTACTTTCATCATTTGCCTCACATTATTAAAGGTTCAAAGGAATCATTTTGTCATTTTGGATTGTCCATACTCTGTCTCACTGTAGAAACCAGGAGATTCATCCTTTTAGGCCATTCCATGTTAATATTTGCAGTCACTCTAAGGGATTGAACTTCTGATTGGATCTCTCTGACTATCCAAAGGAGTTGTCACAAAAAAAAGAATCCATGATGAAGACCATAACCTCTCAAAGTTGTTTGGAAGCATGTTAGGTGTCTTTGAATAAGTCAAGGAAGGGTTGTATACAAGAGGTAGAATTTGTGAAGATTGTGATCTAGGGTGTAAGGGTATGTTGAAAGGCATTGTGGGTCCTTTTGGGTCAGAGATGAAGAAGTGTTTGGGTTAAGCTTTGGGTGAGTCTTTTGAAGAAGATGGTGAATTGTCAAGTCAGGAGATTTTGTAGCCATGCTAGATGCCTCATTTATCAAAAATTGGAGTCTTGAAGGATGTTTTGGTCAGAGAGTACTCTCAGGATGTGTGAGGAAGCAAGATGCTATACGTTAGAGAACCTATTCACATATTAAGTATACTTTGGTGTTAAGTTACTTATCCTTATATCCCGTGTCACTTCTAAAATATAGTTATAATGGTTTCATCTCTCATTATTGACTTTTTGTTAACTAGCCATTTAATATTTTCTTTATGGATTTAATAAATTTGTATGAATGGTTGTCTCATTGCATAGGATTAAGCCATGTGTCAACATATTGTTACTCCTACATCATACCTTGCCTATATTTAAGCAATGTGTCTTGTACATTTGTAGTAATATTCAACTATTATCAATCTATGCATTATTATACTAGTTATATTTTCCATTCTCTCTTCTAGTGGGAATCCTAGCTAACATTAATCACATACCATTTTTTCCTTACTGTCAAACACCTTACAAGTTCCTTGTTCAAAATGACCTTCATGTTTTTGGCAATGTCACCATTTCACACTTTAGCCCTTCTAGGCCTGTCCTAGTAGCCCGGTTCAGCAAACAATTTGCACTTAACTCCACATTTTCCCAAAAAACCCAAGGAACAAAATACATGATTGAATGCCCCTCAACAAGTTACATAACATATGTCAATCTCATGACAACATAACATATGTCAATCTCATGACATGATTCCTTGACTGGTGAAGTCATCTAGCCCTATAAAGCACTCACTCTAGGCCTAATTAGCCCTCACTTTTCAAAGCAACTTATAACTCCTCTCACTTCCAAGACTCCAAACCCTTAAACAGTCTTGACAAATGATCCCAATCCACAGATTTTCAAGGTTTTAAGTTTCCATGCCTTCATTTAACCATTGTTTTGTCAAACCCTCATTTTAAGGGTCATAGGTTACATTGAGGAACTCCTCCCACAAATCACAGGCATCACAGAGTGTGGGAGGATTCCATATCTCCAAGAAACACCAAAACTACTTAACTGTTAAGAGTAAATGTACAGGCACAGTCAGATATAGAACAATAAATCCTTGCTGCATATAATGGGCAGGTAGGAATGCTTTAATATTTACAGAATATTATGTGTGATCACATGTTATTGAAGGCCATCTTAGAAGGATTTATACAATACCATTGTCCTGGTAATCTTTGTTAGGTAACACTATTACGAGATATGATGAAGGTAATCCCTGAAATCGAAGCCATACAAGTCCTTACTATAGACAGATTTCAGGTATGTCATCATCTCTGTATAGAGTTTGTTTCAAGTAATGCTCCATTTTTCTCTAATCTGGTAACTAAAGAACAATGCCCTTCTGAATGTGTCATCCTAACAACAGCAGACTTGCTTTTATTTTCATATAGTTCTGTTTCTTCATTTCCATTGTAGGCAATTTGTTAGACATACTTTTATCTTTTGTTATCATTGCTGGATGTACTTTTATCTCTATTGATTTTGGTTATTTACGGACAATTTTACAGTTTCATTTCGTTCTAAGAAAACTTACATTTGTTGCAGGGTTCTGAGAATAAAATTATCATACTGTCTTTAGTTCGTTCTAATGATGAAGGAAGCATTGGGCATCTAGCAAAGAGAAATAGGTTGTGTGTAGCAGTTTCAAGAGCAAGGGCGGCAATATATTTTTGTGGGAATGATATGTCTTTGACAAAGAAGTCCGAACATTGGACAGAGCTTCTTGATTACTTGGCTCGTAAGAATTGTGTGAGTGACACGATACATCTTCGTTGCCCACGACATCCACTTAGCCCACCCTTTGCAATATCTAGCAAACTTGTTGACAACTTCAATCCTCTTTTGTGTAAAAGGACATGCAACAGTCAGCTGAATTGTGGTCACTATTGCCCAAGTACCTGCCACTACGGGAATCATCCAAAATGCACTGAACCTGTACAGTTTATATTCAGTGTTTGTGGACATGAAATAACAAAGAAGTGTTCAGAGGATGGAGAAATGAGATTATGTCAGGAGAAACTAATGTATACATTTGATTCATGTGGACACAAAAAGCTTGTCAAGTGTTGGGATTAAATAAGGAAAGAGCTGAAATGTTGAAAGTCATATATCTCATCCAGTATGTTGAAAGTCTCTTAATTATTCTCCACGCCGCTGCTTCAATGACGCTCAGCAATGACGCATACTGAAACTACGTAAGCCACCAAAAAATATCATAGTCAATGCATGTGTTTTTTCCCTGCAATTATTTTATTAATAGAAAGTAAAATCCCATGGAAAAGGAAAAAAGTAGACAACTAAAAGAAATTTGATGTCTTTGGAAATTGGAATGATAAGAATAATAGTTTCCCACCCCCCTTTGATTTTTGTGGGCCTTTCCGTGTTATGTGCAGATGGCCTCAATTTTAGGTATTACATAACAATATTGACATGCAATGGATATACATTGATTTGTATTACATAACAATATTAATATGTGACAAATAATCGATTTATGTTGAGTGAAGTTAAATCAATTAGATTTCACATAATGTTCTTATTGAGGATATTAAAATCTTGTTCCAATGAATTTAGGGAAACGAGGGTTGATAGTTGTGTACTAGAGTAAACACAAATGGTTTAAAGAAAGGATGACTGGACAGAATTCGCTTATTTTGAAGTTAGCCATCATGGATGCTTAGTTTACAAGACAAAATTCATTGACTTGCCTTTATGTTCAGGTTACTGTTTTCCCTTTTTCTTTAGGAATATATGCTTTCTCTAAAAGAAGAGATTCCATTCTTATTATTAGCATCTCTCCATTTTAAGATTAATATTAGCAAGAATTTTAATTTCCTTAACTTAGTCCTCAATCACAATTTTCAGCATTTGCAGAAGGTTTATGTTCATTTCGATTCGAATCAATAATATGCATGGAAATATTAGTAAAAAAATTATTAGAAACAGGAATGCCTATTGCAAAAATATGCATATTAGGTACACTGACATGATTAGCCGGTACTACAAAAATCAAATCTTACTAGACATTTTTTAATACTTTTTAATAGACATTTTTTTAAAATTTTTTTTTAGTATTGGTCGAAATTTTGACCTTTGCACAGAACTAATTTCGACCACAATGCCATACATTCGACCAATAGTATGGTTGAAATTGAGACCATTTCCCCATTAGTATATGGTCAAAATTTCGACCGTTGCACCAAAAAAAATTGACGACAATGCTATACAATCGACGATAATTTCCACAACAATTGGTGGATAACTCGACCAGTTATATGGTCACAATTTCTACCATTGGACCAAAAAAATCGACGATGATTCTTTTAGTTTCAAGCGATTGCTGCAGTCAAAATTGAGACCAATACTATGGTCTCAATTTCGACCAATAAGAAATATGTAAAAAATTCGACAAAAAAAGAACGACGAAAGTTTTAGTCGTGTATTCGACCAATTATTGTCGAAAATTCGACTAATCCTCGTCGAAATTTAAGGTAAAATTTACTAGTGTACGATGCTAAGGAGAAGGCTAGGATAATGTTGAGTAGTGTTGGTCTACAACAAAAAATTTGGAATATATTTTTTGTCCCTACATACTACCTAATTAATAGATCTTATAAATCAACTCTTGTTGATAAAACACCTATGGAGGCATGGTCGAGTCATAAGATTTCATTGAGACATATTGGATTTTTTTGGTTGTGACACATATGCACTTGTGTTGAAGGATAAATGAACAAAGTTAGAGAATAAGGTTGTGGAATGTATCTTCATCGTATACAATTAAATGGTGTGAATTGATACAAGATTTGGGAACCTATTGCACAAAAGGTGATACATATTAGAAGTTTTATTGTTAGAGAATTTAAACCTTTTTATGTTAGATTGTAGCTATAACAAATAAAAAAGGAAGATGTGATTAAACTTCCTTCTAAACCTTAGAAAGTCGAATCGAGACCCTTGCATAGACAAAAATGTGAGGAGATCTCATTAGGCTCTGAATCTTCATAAGTGGAGAATGAACCTCAGCCTCATCTTGTTCAAAGGTCTACAAGGAATGGACAACCACCTAAAAGGTATTCAGATGATGATTGAAGATGAATTTTTGCATTGAATACTAACATGGATGAACCTAGATCTAAAGAAGAGGCATTAGGTATGAATGATCTAGTTTCTTAAAAAATTTCTATGGATGAAAAAATAGTAGCTTTGAAAAAGAATGATACATGGGATCTTGTACCATTTCCTGAAGGACAACAACATATTGGTTTTAAATGGGTGTTTCATAAAAATATTGGTTCAGATGGAGGAATTGAGAAGTATAAAGCAAAGTTGGTTGTGAAAAGATACTCTTAGGTTTAGGGTATTGATTATGGTGAGATATTTTGTCTTGTTTCAAAAATGACATCCATTAAATTTTTTCCTATTGTTTGCATATGATTTAGAGGTTGAGAATATAGATGTAAAAACTATCTTTCCTTATGGTGATGTTGAGGAGGATATTTATATGATAGAAATAGAGCACTACATGGCAAAAGGTAAAAGTAGTTTGGTTTTTGAATAGAAGAAATGCTTGTATGGTCTCAAACATTGTCCTATAATGTGGTACTATAAATTTGATACATATGTGTTGAATTTTGGATTTGAGTGTTCTAAATCAAATCATTGTGTTTACTATAAATCTAACAATGATAATTTTTTATACATTTCATTAAATGTCGATTATATCCTATTAATTGGTAAAGCGAAAGATATATTTTGAAACTGAAGTCTCGTCTTGCTGCTAAATTTGGAATGCAAGATATTGGATCAACTAAACACATTTTTGGGATGAAAATTAGGAGATATAGAGTGAATAGAAGGAAATGGTTAGGCCAAAGTAAATATGTGAATTTAATTTTACAGAGGTTTAACATGCAAGACTGTAGATCATTATGTGATCCATTTATAGTTGGACCAAATTTATCTTCTTTAAACTGTCCAACGTCCCATCAAAGATAGAGGACATGAGTAGACTGCCTTGCCAAAGTTTAGTTGGAAGTTTGATGTATTTTGTGGTTTGCACTAGACCAGACATTGCCTAAGTTATAGGATTTATCTCCATCTATATGTTCAAACTTGGTAGAATTCATTGGGATATTGTTAAAAGAGTCTTCAGATATTTGAAGGGTACCTCAGAGTATTCCTTATGGTATCATGGTACTTTTATAGGAGAATATATTTCCTTTAATATTCATGGTTATGGGGATCCATACTAGGCTAGTGATGTTCATAATAGAAGATCCACTAGTGCTTATGTTTTTACTTTATTTGGTGATGCAATCTGTTGGATGAGTAAGTGACATGTGGTGGTTTCTTTGTCCACTACTAAAACTAAGTATATAGCAACTAGTTATGCTTGTAAAGAAGCCATTTGGCTTGATATATTGTGTTTAGATATTGCAATAAAATAAGTTTTGATGATAATTTATCATGGCAATCAAAGTGTGATTTGCCTAGCTAAGAACCTGACATTTCATATTAAGACCAACCACATTGAT
Organism: Chamaecyparis obtusa; assembly: GCA_027943335.1. Classification (NCBI taxonomy): domain Eukaryota; kingdom Viridiplantae; phylum Streptophyta; class Pinopsida; order Cupressales; family Cupressaceae; genus Chamaecyparis; species Chamaecyparis obtusa. Next base: position 938,970 of record BSBK01001051.1, on the reverse strand, counting down.
GTTTAGTATATTTATTTCAAAGATATGGTTGAGGTTGGCAAGTTGATTCTTTTTAAGGTAGATAATTGGATGAACGTTTCATATTATTTAACTAAGGTTGTGAGCATAGAGAAGTTTAAATGATGTTTAGCATATATTGGCCTCACAACCCCTAGCAATGAAGTTATGGTGTAGATAAGGTGTTCAACAAGTAAGAGAATGTTAGGAAAATGACGTCTCAACCTTGCATTTACATATGGTTGGTATTAATAGTAAGTTTATATTTGAGAATGAATTATTATAAAAAAAATTCCCCAAAGCTATAAACTAGCTAGATAAGCATGTCAATAAATTTGTATTGCAAGATCATGTCAAGATTTAAAGATATGAAAGTTTCTCTTTTAAATTTTTGTTTAAAAGCTTCAAATTCAATTTTGAAGGCCTTAGATGCTCTGAATGGACCCAAAAGTGGTTGTAACTAGCATACTTGGATAGCTTGATAGAATGCTTCACAATATTTATGGTGCTTTAAATAGTTCATCAATTGAGCTCCGAGATCAAAAGTTATGGAGTCCAGAAGTTGGGCTCCTGAAATGGGAAATATAAAAACATGTTGGACACATAAATGAGTTGTAAAAGGTAGTTACACATGTTGGGGTACATTTTGGCACATCATAGGGCATCTTAGATTGGAGATAATTTGGGTGTTATTTTTTGGGGTGGTATTAGCCAATTGTTTTGTAATACTATTTGATGGTATCATGTGTTATATCTCCTATATATTAGGTGTGTGATATGGAGATTGTATGTAAGATTCTTATAGTTGATGGGGTACCATGAGATCTCTAGTTTTTGATACACTTGTGAGAATATTTCCAATCCTGTAGGATTGATCATTTGTAAGAGAAAATCTCAAAACAACGTACAATTTTTTTTTACCACCAAGAGATATTTAAACTTGTTTAACACATGTTTACAACCAATAATTTTTTCTAAGAAGGAATTTAGCAAAATCTCATCTCATATCTTTTTCCAAAGCCTCCATTTCTTCACCCATACCCTTCATCAATAATTTACCTTCCTTTAAGGCATCTTCCTCAACAAAAATTCCAAGGTTATCATCTATCGTAGATTAAAAAAAGGAAAATTGAGATTATGTGGACTAACCTCTTGATTGCCTTGTTTACTGAACCAATCTCCCCAATATTAAGGTATGAAATCCTTCCTCTTCCAACTCATCTTTTATTGGTCCATATTCAGATACATATTATTCATCTTTATATTCAAATTTCACCCTTTTACAATTCTTCCTTTCTTGGTTATTCTTCATTTTTAGAGTTGTTTTAAAATCCTTTTAAAGAATATATTACAGCTAGACATTTTTTTTAAATTTCTATATTCAAAATCTTTTAGTTTATTATACCATTCTTGTCCAATAAAGATACATTATTATTTTAGAATATAGTTTAATTATTTTTCGTTTGGAATACCTACATAAAAAAATCTTTAAAGAAAGTTTTTCTTACTAGTCCATGCCTCTTATAGAGTTTTATCAATAAGTGTCAATGTAGGCGATTTCTTAATAATGTAACATGCAAATTTTACTACCATTATCCCCCCAAATTGTTCTAAGCCAATAGCACAAGGAAAACTCTTTTATTTTTCCATTAAGGTCTTGTTCATTCTCTCTACAACTCCATTATGGTGTAGTGTATATGGAGTTTAACTTTGACATTGATGTTTTGCATTACTTACAAAATTGTTTGAATTCATTTAGGAAATATTTGTGTCACTATATCCTATCAACACCTTTGTCTTCTTCTCTATTTGGTTTTTATGAGAGAATTTAATACATTGAATTCATTAAAAAAATCATTTTCTATTTAAAGAAGCATAATATGTTTTCTTGGAGAAATTATATGCAAAAGAAATATAAATTGGAGATTTTTCCAATGCCAAATTTAGTACAAGTCTAAACACATCAGTATGAAGAAACTGCAAAATCACATCTTCTTATGTACCATTAGTGGGGAACAATGTCCTTTTGTTTTTATGATATACACAATGTTTATAATAATAACAAATCTGTTCAACCATTGCAAATCTTAAAGCCTTTTTATCAATATGGCACATTTATTCATGCCAAAGCATTGTCTTATTTATATTCAACATACAAATCATTTATTTTTAATTGCCAAATTGTAGAAAAATAGATCTCTTACGCCTATCACTCATGATGATTACCTCAAACTTGAAAATTATTCTAATGTGAGCTCTTCTTTCTAGCACCATAGCTCCTTGAACCATCATAAACCCATTTTTATTCAATCTCACCTATAGACATACATCACTAACTTTATAACTATCAAACCTCAAACAAACCTTGAAATATGTAAACCCTAGAAAAGAATTTTTAACATTTCCATATTTAAACATTACCTAAACCTTTTCATGTTCTATGATTATAGAATTGGTTATCCCCCATGAAGATAACAACTCCACTATATTTTCATTTTCATGAAACTACTCCTTGTGGAAAGTCATGTGAAAGGAAATATCTGAATTGATTGACCATGCATTATTACAAGAGTGTGTACTTCAAGATACCAAGTACATATCCCACTTTAATTGAGATCCTCTTTCATGTGAAAGCAACAATGTCAAATGGATTTTCGTTAACAATATTTTTTAACATAAAATTCTTCTTACGTCATAATTTAATATTTATAGACCATTCTTCTAGAGATTTAGATTTATTTCTTGATGCAAGGGCACCTTGTGGTGGAGCAACAATCCTACATTGTTCAAAAATATTTTTAATATTTTTTTTATCGATTAAGTAAATAGATTAATATTTATTATTTTATTTTCCAGCTCAAGTGGGAGGTTGGAATGAGTGGACCATTTTGGGTAAACAAGGCTATCTTGCATGTTTCCATTCATGGGCTTATGTAAGGGCATTGGACACACAAGTTGTACATGTTGACTTTTATGGCATATCAACTAGGGATTATATATTTCATTGTTCATACAAGAGAGCAATGGCCCTAAATTATTTTTTATATATTTTATCAAAATAGGTCTGTGAATTTTTTTTAAAAACTTCCAAGAGTATCTAGGCACAAAAATAGAAGTTACTTTTTGTTGGTGTAATTAAATATTTACTAATTACACTTACTTAAGTTTACTTAGGATAATGCATTTGCATATTAGTTGTCTTTGAGACACCTAGGAGTTTGCATTTCATTTTAGCACATGGTTAGGAGAATCTCCACTTTAGGTGGTCATAGTTGTCTTCTCATACCTCTTTGTGTGTGAGATCCACCTTTAGTGATCTTATCACATTATCATCCTCTCATTGTTGCACATACTTTCATGTACAATGGAGGATGATCCACCTTTGGTGGACATATGATTCCACCATGTCTAGTTGTGATCTTATCACTTGCATATCTTCTAGATATCATGCATTGCCTATATATTTAGGCACTCCTACATTGTATGAATTCAATCAATCATTCAATCTATTATTCATTATTTGATCATTTGATCATATCATATTTTGTCTCTCTTGTGCTATCTCTTGAGCTTCTAGATCTTGGCTTTTATTATTTGCCTTAGGTAAATTCTTACATGGTATTAGAGCGATATCAAAATTCTTACATGGTATCAGAGCCAAAGGAGTCTTCATTGCATAGCCATTTGAGAGCGATTGATTGCTTCAACTTTTGGAGGGCCACGAACCAAATCTAGGATCAGCATTTTGTGGGAGCATTTTGAGCAAGATCGAACCTCACAATTGCATCCGGGTGGCTGTTTCCATAAATTTTGACTATAAATTTGCCTATATTGGGCAAAAGTCAAATTTGAGGTAAATTTTTTTTGCAAATCGGACCCCTAAGGCTGATCTGCAAAAATTGGAGCATTTTGGGCGAGATCTGACAATTCCATTATGATCAGAGCGGCCAAAAATCCCAAGATCCACTGTTCATTCACCCAAATCAGACGCAAGAATTTCCCCTCCCTGCCCTGCCGTACGGATGCGACTGCATCATAAGGTACGATTTTTATTTTTTAATAAATTTTCTTTTTTTATTATTATTATATATTTTCATTTTTTCATTTTTAAAAAAGTGAAAATTAAAAATTAAATTAGGGGGGGTCATTATTTTTCAAAAGTTTTTTTTTTAAAAAAATTTTGTGCCTGCAAGCACTCTGCAGTGTCCGCACCACAGTGCGGTACATGCACTGCGCAGTGTAATCCGCACTACTAGTGCGGGCCCTTTTAAATTTTTTTTAATGTTTTTTTATTTATTTTTTTAATAAGTTTTTTTTAATAAAAACTTTTTTTTATATATGTTTTTTTTATTTTTTAAAAACTATTTAATATAATATGGTTTTTTAATAAAGTTTTTTTTAAATCTCAAAAATTTAAAAAAAAATTATATTTTTTCTTTATTTTTTAATAAAGTTTTTTGGGTTTTTAATAAATATTTTTCTTAAATCTATTAGGTTTTTGAAAAACAAAATATTAATAAATAAGCAAAATTGGGAACACATTTTTTCTTTGCCATTTGTATACCTGTTTTGCAGCGTCATCCAACCGGCAGCCAGGGGGGAGGCCAATTTTGTCCCAAAGACTTCCTAGCACAAAGCCAACAGGAGGACACTTATTCTGCAGCATTTGACAGGGCATCCTTGGTGGCTTCACTTTTTACATGTTTCCAGCTTTGCATTTGATGTTGTATGCTCTTGCATGAGCCATGTTGTACACGCACTATCATAAAGTGCCACATTTTTTTTGTACCTTGTCATTGATGACACATTTGATGTAATCCCTATGTTAGTAGATTAGGAATATCATGGGACTTGGTTGTTGAAGGTTATGCTCCAATCATTAATGGATGCACGACACAAGTTCAAGTATACCAACCTGTCAGTTGAGTAACCAGTTGGTGCTTGCAGGTGTCTCCATGCCTCATCTCTATCATATCTAAATGGGCATTCCGTCGGTCATTCTACATCGACATTGGTACCTGATTTTGTCACACTTTGACATTCTTGGTGCAGCATTAGCTCTATTTTCTTCCTATGGAGGAGTATTGGTCAACATCTTGGACCATCTTTGCAGGAGATTTGACATTGAGGGGGGGCTACTTTGTCTCTCTTCCCTATTTCCTTCCTTTGGGGGGATTTTTTATTGTATATGCATGATGTATGTCATAATTGGGGGGTCTTGATTATTCCATCCATGCATGCATCTTGTATTCATCTCTTTTTTGGGGGGAGGGTTTTTCCCATGAGGTTTTCCCTCTTTCTCCACTTTATGAGAGATTGCATTGTTCTTTTGTACATGGGTACCTAACATGGCCTAGTAGTCGAGACCCATCTTGCCTTGTGAGCTTAAGTGCATTCCCCTAAGTTGCACTTAAGGGGGGGTGTTGGTGTAATTAAATATTTACTAATTACACTTACTTAAGTTTACTTAGGATAATGCATTTGCATATTAGTTGTCTTTGAGACACCTAGGAGTTTGCATTTCATTTTAGCACATGGTTAGGAGAATCTCCACTTTAGGTGGTCAGAGTTGTCTTCTCATACCTCTTTGTGTGTGAGATCCACCTTTAGTGATCTTATCACATTATCATCCTCTCATTGTTGCACATACTTTCATGTACAATGGAGGATGATCCACCTTTGGTGGACATGTGATTCCACCATGTCTAGTTGTGATCTTATCACTTGCATATCTTCTAGATATCATGCATTGCCTATATATTTAGGCACTCCTACATTGTATGAATTCAATCAATCATTCAATCTATTATTCACTATTTGATCACTTGATCATATCATATTTTATCTCTCTTGTGCTATCTCTTGAGCTTCTAGATCTTGGCTTTTATTCTTTGCCTTAGGCAAATTCTTACATGGTATCAGAGTGATATCAAAATTCTTACACTTTCAATATTCAAAATGAATATTTTATTACTTTCAAACTTGGGCACTATATTTTGTAGATTATTTTAGAACATTATGTTAGATGGCAAGATGGGGTTATTCTTCCATTCATATGCCAAGAAAAATATCATTATGTTCGAATTATTTAGAAAAAAATTTGATTCATATCAAGTTTTGAACTTTGTGAGCAAGAGTGAAGATATAGAAAAGCATAGAAAAAGAGGGAAAAACAAGAAGAAACATAATATATCCAACAATAATAATTGCATATATGTAATGTCTTTGAAAGTTTATGAAGGTTCATGGAGAAGAAAATCATATTCTACATGAAGGTCTCTAAAATTGATGTATTGTGGCTCCATATGAAAATGTTGTTTTATTGTTTGGTCATTGGGAATTTACATGATTGTAAGAAGGGTGTATGAAATCCCATCTTTTTTAGATGAAGTCTTGAGACCATTTTTAACTGCAATTTCAGCTTTTAAATTTTTTCTTTGGTAAAATTTGAAGCAATGTTATTTGCATCCATTTTGGTAGTTGTTAAGAATGTAATTGTTAAGTAATCATTTGCATATTTGAGTACTATTTTTTTTTGAATGATTGTTTGCAACTCTTATTGTTGTAGTAAAAGTTGTAATAAAATTTTGAAGGAATAATGAATAAATATTTATTTTTAACTTATGTTAAATTTGCATTTTCTAAGCATGTAGGACATTTAAGGGGAGTATCCTTCATAAAAGGTTTATTTTTTGTTGTTGTAATTTTATGAGTGTGAAAATAGATCATCAAACTTGAGGCAATTTTTTGTAGGACTTGGAGTTGTGGTTATGCACATGGTTTTCCTTCAATAGAGATAAAGCTAGGTAGAAGGTCTACAAACTCCCTCCGCTATGGGAAAGTAGATAGAGGGGATTTTAAGAGGTGCATCTTCTAGGATGTTTTTTAGGTAGAGGATGGTTGTGGTTGAGTGAGTGTTATGAGTTGATGTTCTGCCTAAAGATATTTTGTGCATGTTGTTGATTATGAGTTGCATAAAAATTAAGAAGAATAAATTGTGATTTTTTTCTTGGGAAAGACTTTGGAGAATTTAGTTTTTGTAAGGAGGGAAAGAATAATCATAGTTTTGAAAAATAATATGCAAAGCCTATTAAAGGTAATGAGGAAGATAAGGTTAGCAGTAGTGTTGTGGAAGGAAAATAATAATAAGGTTTTTTAAGTCCTAAGGGTCCAAGATTACTGAGAGGGGGGTGAATCAATAATATAAGATATCTACAAATTTCCACTTGTTTAACTCAAAATCAACATTCACAAGTTTACCGATTGATAAGCAAATGAAACTTAATCAAATAGACACAACCATCATAATGCATGCAACACATAACACAAATATTTTCACATGGAAACCCAAATGGGTGAAAATCACAGTGGGAATGATGACCCATGAATAATGTACTCTTATGAAGTACACCTTGTTAGGAGCTTAACTCTGTTGGGAATTTACAATGACACTATTAGGTGCCACCCAGCTATGAGATTTCCTCTAGTCCTATTAGGAGCTTTACCTTGTTAGGAGTAAATCTGTTAGGATATTTCAAACTCAAGTTAATGAGCCACTATGTTAAGAGATTTACAAATAAGATATGTTAGGATCTACCCGGTTAAGGGATTTATAAATAAGAAACCTGTTAGGGTCTTGTGATTTGGAAATAGCAAGTCATTTTCTTGACCAGATCCTCTGTAACACATACATTCTCTCCTTAGAAGACTTTGGAATAACCTGGTTTGACCGCATCGTCAAAATCATGATCTACACACAAATATTCAATTTTATGATATAAATATCACTACTCAAGCCCTAATCCTACCACCGCCCTAAAAAATCATCCAACACATTTTAAATCTCTTTTTCAATCTTCACACACAAATAGATCATGCCAAAACACACATCCCAATATAACAACCATCTTTACCAAACATGTTGGCCAAAGGATAGACCCTTACAATTTATTTTATCAAGAACAGTCAAACACATTTTGACCAACTCAACCTTCATCTTGATAAAATGTCTACCTCGATCAATGTAATGCCAACACATTACCAAAAATGAATTGAGACACATTAGCATGACCTCTAAAACACACATGAATCATCATAACTTGATTATCGGTCGCCAATAGAAGATCTACCAACACTAACTTCAAGAAAATTGTCACCTTTTACTAAAATAACTTTTGTAACCATAAAACATGCTTACCGATCATTCAAATTAGTCATGATCATAAACATAGTATCAAAATAGTATCAACAAAACAATTACATGATCGTGCCACCTAACTCATCATAGATTTGACGAACCAATCAAATCCCTCATTTTCAGTCACAAATTGTTCTAGTAGTTGCTCTATCATGCTTCAACCAATCATAAATTACTCAAATCTTAAACTCAACAGTTGTGATCATAAAGTTATCATCTAAAGACATTCCCAAGTATCCCTTCAGGATCGCAACCACTAAAACTACTTACAATATACTATTCATCTTTCTCTCACTTTGTAACATACTAGGAACACTAGGTTAATACTTGACATCAATGACAACACAATAATTGATCATCACAACACACCAAATTTGTACCATCATATCACTTGCCATCACTGCATCAATTATGCCAATAGGTTGAGTACCACTAGTTTAAGAATAACGATTTATTTGTAGATAAATCCACGTGTGTAGGAAAAGATGATGAAGAAAATAATGTGTGTATTGAAAAAGACATAAATGTAATGATGATTGAAAATGCATATGAAGATAAAAGTATTATAGTATGAGTTGATGAAAAGAAAGATGTTTGTGAAGAAGTTGCAGCAAAGGTGCGTGAAAAAGAAAATTTAGTTGAGGATGAGGAAGATAAAGCAAATGTTGCCGTAGAGAACGATTCTAGGTAAATATTAGTATTTTTTATTTTGATGCAAATGATGGATTGTATGAAAAAATGATGAGGGGGAAAGAAGAGGTGAGATAGAAAAAAATTATGGTATTGTTAGTGTAGAATTATACACAGCTATTGAACTTTCTGTAGAATTATATGTAGGTTTTGCAATGGATAGTGTGGGCACATTTTGGTGGAGGTGGTTGACTTATGGTGGGTATGAGAAAAAAGAAAGATCAAGTGTATAATGAACAAGTTGATAAAGATTAAGCATATAATTTTCAAATGTTCATGAGTTTCCAACTCATAGTAAATTTACTTACCCCAAGTGTTTGATGCAAAACAACTTGGGGTAGCTTGCAGTATAAGAGAAATCCTATATCACCCAAAAATATTTGTAATGTTTTTGTTAGTTATATATATATATATATATATATATATATATATATATATATATATATATATATATTGTAGGATTTGAGCAATACAAATCCACAGAACACCAAGATCGCCTGCATACAAAAAACCTATTACAAGGAAGTAGAGAGAAGAAGAGGCCAAGGGTTTGACTCAAAAATATGAAGAAGAAAATATCCTCAATTAATGAATGAATAATAATGTACAATGGATCATCCTTATAAAGGAGATCAAAAGCCTTGAAAGGCAAAGTCTAGTGCATGCAATAATCAGTTTGACTATTACATGACTAATGCATGAGTTTAGACCAACTAATGCATGTGCTTTTAACTAAAGCAAAAGGAAGTTGACATCTTAAGAAGGGAGTAAAGATTAATTAACATAATTAATACTTTACTCTAACACCGCCCCTTAAGATGAGCAATGATACATCTACAAACAATGCAAAAAGAAAGCAAATGGGTCCCGACAACAAAGGCCTGATCAGGTACCCAAGTACAAGAAATCTCTGTAAAGCGGGGAAATAGAGAAAACCCAGTGGGAAAAACTCTACCCCAAAAAGAGATGAACTAGATGAAGGAAACAAAGCCTCTAATCTAGGGAATGTCCCAAAGAAAGGAACAAGAAAGAGCATGAAGCATCTCCGAAGCATGAAGCTGCAAACACTATCAAAAGAAACTGCTGGAACCCCCACTGAAATAGTGCATGACTAGGTAGAGAAGACAAAGTCTGAAGAGCTGATCAATCGAAGAGGTGACCTCCAAAAGTAGGAATGAATGAGTGTCTATATAGTAGATGAACCATCTCACCGAAATGCATAGGTGCCTAGCCACTGCATCCGCCTAGTACATAGGAACAAAAAATAAATATGTAGATCACTCAACTGAACCAAGGAAGCAATAGAGCCAACAGGTGAACCCCCCCCATAATGCTAAATAGGGAAAGGGGTGACAGGAACACTGAAATGCAATGCCAGAAACATCTGCAAGAAGAAGAATCGGGAACACCAATAGTGCAACAAAAGTACAAGCACAGGATAAAGGGCGGGGTCACAGACACACAACCTGGGCTAATGTCATGGAAGAAAAACTCACTTGACAAAGGTGGATGAGCACAAAAGGCAAAACATCATAACCCCCCCATGGCACTTTATAACGGAGTGTGAGTACAAACAAACACAAGGTGCTCGAAATCCTAGATATGCAGAAGCAGGCACTTTATCTTAGTGCATTTACAAAATAAAAAATGCTACAAAAGAGAAGTATACAATGCTCATTAGAAGATCAAAGGAGTCTGAACCAAAAGAACAACCTAAGATGAGCCATCCCTCAAAGGGAAGAGATCCCAGGACCTGAAACAACCAAGATATCCACCAGACTGCAATAAAGCAAGAATCTGAATAAAATGAACCTCGAGAAGAATCTAGAAAAATGACTCATAGCACTGAAAAGCTCTCTGAACAAGCTTTCCAATGATATATTGCTTTTCGAAAATGGAGTCCGGATGTGCAAGATAGAGCTCCCAGAGTGCAAACCTAAAGATCTGGCTTTGATAAAGAAAAACACCATCAAAAAAATAATACTAGATAAAATAACCTCTATATCTAGAAATATCTCAGAATCAGCTTTTCGACGATATCTTGTTTGCCAAATTTTGACACCGTATGCTCAAGATATGAGCAAAAAACCAACAACTGCGCTGGAGGGCCCAAAGAAGGTGTTTGCAAGGATCTGATGATGGGTGACATCAGAAAAAGGACAAAAAATCATATGAAACCATTAGATCTGAAAAAATCTCAGAAAGAGCTTTCCAAAAATATCTTGTTTTCCGAAAACGGAACCCGGATGCAAGAGAAACGGATCCTGGAATGTAGGAGGTCTGAAAATGCCACGATCACAGAGAACATCTGACTTTGACAGAAAAAAAAAAGAGAATGAAAATGGAAAAATCACAAAACCATACCAACAAATTTAGATCGGGCTCGAAACTAGCTTTCCGATGATATATCGCACGCCCAATTACGATCCCATATGCCTGAGATATCGCAAAAAAAGACCCAATGACCCCTAAAACAGAGCCCTTTTTTAAAAAAAAATCATGCAAATAAAAAAATTGCATGTGTTGATGTCATGCTGATGTCAGCGGGGGCCTGGGGGCATAAAAATGTGGGCCCCTGGTCACGTGGGTGACTAGGGGCTAGCGCTAGGGGCCAGGCGGCAGATTGGAGGCCGGCGGAGCGGTGGTGGAGAGGGCTGGCGGAGGCTCCGGAGGGCGGCGCAGTCAGCGGTGGGTGATGGGCCGTGGGTGGTGGTGGAGCGGGGTTCACCAACGGCGGGCACGGCAGGGCCAGCGTCGGTGGAGGCGGCGGGCGGTGCGGCATGAAATGGCCGCTGACTGCGGTGGCCGCCCGGGCGGTGGCCTCTGTGAGGTTGTCGTTGGGCGGCGCGGGGGTGGCCGCTGGGTGGCGCCCCCAAATAAAAAAATTTTATTTTTATTTTTTGGGGGAAAAATCGCCGTATAGTGCCTCGATGTGCATGCCAGGGCCGTACGACCCTGGCAGGCAAAAAATTTTTTTGCCTCAAAAGCCAACTTGTCGAAATCAGACAAGTTTTATATGCTTTTTGACTATCTCGGGCCTTTCGGATGCAACTGTGAGGTCCATTTGGACCAGAAGTGCTCCAAAAAATAGTGATCACCTTGGGATCCATGCCGGGGCTAATTGCAAATTTTTTTTCTCACAGATCCAACTTTGTCCAAATTTGACAAATTTTATATGGATCTTAGGGTTCTTGGACGCTCTGAACACAATCGTGAGGTTTGTTTGAAGCCAAGATGACCAGAAAAATAGGTCCCCCCCAGATTCAATAAAATACCCCAAAAAAGTCCTCATCTGAAATAGATGAATTTCATATCTTTGAATCCTTCAAACGCGAACAAGCTATAGTAGATTAGGCTCTGATACCATGTAGGATTTGAGCAATACAAATCTACAAAATGCCAAGATCACCTGCATACAAAAAACCTGTTACAAGGAAGTAGAGAGAAGAAGAGGCCAAGGGTTTGACTCAGAATATGAAGAAGAAAATATCCTCAAATTAATTAATGAATAATAATGTACAATGGATCATCCTTATAAAGGGGATCGAAAGCCTTGAAAGGCAAAGTCTAGTGCATGCAATAATCAGTTTGACTATTACATGACTAATGCATGAGTTTAGACCAACTAATGCATGTGCTTTTAACTAAAGAAAAAGGAAGTTGACATCTTAAGAAGGGAGTAAAGATTAATTAACATAATTAATATTTTACTCTAACATATATATATATATATATATATATATATATATATATATATATATATATATATATATGTATGTATATATATATATATATATATATATATATATATATATATATGTATGTATATATATATATATGTATGTATATATATATATGTATGTATATATATATATGTATGTATATATATATATATATGTATGTATATATATATATGTGTGTATGTATATATATATATGTGTATGTATATATATATGTATGTGTATGTATATATATATGTATGTATATATATATATATATATGTATATATATGTGTGTGTGTGTGTATGTGTGTGTGTGTGTGTGTCTATATATATGTATGTATATGTATGTATATATATATATATACATATATATACATATATATACATATACACACACACACACACACACACACACACACACACACACACACATATATATATATATATATAATTTTGGTGTTTATAGATTATATATATAGCACAAAATTAAGGGTTGTTGGTGTAGTTATTGCTTGGGAAAATAATTTAATTTTTATTATTTTATTTATCAACTTAAGTGGTGGCATTGGAATTTGTGGGCATCTTGAATTAAGGTGGGGAATCTTACATGTGTCCATTTATGGGGGTTCTGTAAGAGAATTCAACACACAGGTTGTACATGTTGACTATGATGTCATTTCAGTTGGGGGTCAAAGATTACATCCCAGCATGAAGGAGAATAATGGTCCCAAAAAAAAATTAAAATGAATTTTTATTTTTCAAACTCCGGTGGTGGATTTTTGTAGAATATTCTATAGTAGATTAATCTGGATGCCAAGATGGAGTTGTTATTCCATTCACATGCCAAAATATATATAATTCCATCAATTATTAAAGGAAAAAAAGTTAATTTGAGACAAGTTTGGGATTTTGCATATAGGAGTGAAAATACTTTTTAAAAAACATAAAAAAATGCAAACAATAAGAAAAGGCACATGAAACATTAATAATTACATATATGTAGTGTGTTTGCAAGTTTAGCAAGGTTCATGGTGAAGAAAATCATATTCTAAATGAAGATCTTCATAATTGAAGAATCGTGGATCCATATGGAATGGTTGTTGCCTAGTTGGGTGATTGTTGTCCCAATCTATATTTATATGATTGCAAAAGTAATGTATGGAAATCCATGCATCTATAGATGAGGTCTTGAGATATTTATTTTACTACAAATTTAGCTTTGAAATTTTTTGTTTAATAGAAATTGAAGTAATGTTTTTTGCATCTATTTTGTGCATTTGTTGTGTAAGATTTGGCTATGGAGATAGCCACCCAAGATCGAGAGGCCTACTAGGAATAACAAGAACAATAGAGAATCGATATGACAAGAATGAATTGTATGAGATAGCCACCGAAGATATAGAGGCCTACTAGAAATAACAAGAAAAAGAGAGAATCAATATGACAAGAATGAATTGAATGAGATAGCCACCCAAGATCTAGAGGCCTACTAGAAATAACAAGAACAAGAGAAAATCAATATGACAAGAATGAATTGTATTCTCATTGAGTATGCAATAAATTGGAATCAAAGGAATGAATATACACAGGAGACCTCTTGGTTAAATAGGATAAGGTGAGACATAAGAAGACATAAGATTATGACAATTTTCTTAATCTCATGACATGATACATAAAGTGAGAACTTATCACCCATATAAGGTGGAAAAGTGATCATGGATGTGTCCACCAAAGGTAGAAGTTGCACCTAAAGTGGAAAAATGATAATGTGATAAGCACACAAATGGTGGAAATGTTCCTATGTCATCCCTAAGTAAACTTAAGTAAAATGTTTGTTTAGAACATAGAAGAAGAACTTGCTAGATACAACAATTAGACACAACAACACCCCGTCCCGCCAACCTTAAGTCCAACTTAGAGACAATGTATACAATGAAAATAATGCAAGATGGTTCTTGACTACTAAATAGGTCAAGTACCCATATACAAATATAATGCAATATCTCACAAATGGAGAAATAGAGAAAACCTGGTGACACAAAACTTCTCCCCAAAAGATATATCAAAATAAAAAATATTCTCAATGATGAATAGGATGGACAAGAGGCCGTGTAAGGAAAAATTCTTGAAGAGGAGAGACAAGACACCTCTCCCTTAATGTAAAATTTCTTGCAAAGATGGTAGATACCCGACACTGAATGTTGAAGATGATCCAATGATGTTCAACAATATTTCTCCCCATAGGAAGAAATGGAGTTATTGATGCACCAAGGAATTCAAAGTACCACTATAGAATATGGCAATGAAGAACTATTATTGAATCTCATAATACAATAGGAATAAGATCAAAATCAAGGAGACACCTACATGAACATCAACTGGATACTCTCAAATTATAGATCGCTACATCCTTTTTTTCTCAACTAGAGACATGTACCAAGTCTCATGATGTAAAACATGATCTACAAAATAGAGGAAGATTACATCCATAATAGATTGTCTATATAGTATAAATTCCATCAAACTGAAATGCATGAGTAACTAGTCACTACATTCACACTGTATGTAGGAACTAACACAAGATACAAAGATCATTCCAAAGAAGCTTGAAATGGAATAGAGAACATTGAAGATTGTGGCATTCTACTATAGTGCCTTTACAACACAGTTCATACCAGAGATTGACTACAACAATGACAATGAAAGTCTAGAAACTTGATGAAGAAGTCATACAAAAAAATGCTCCAAAGTAGATGACCATTGAAGATGTCAATGGATTGGGATGCTGCCAAAAGGGCAAGAACAACTGGTCCTTGTTGATTGCTAGTTGAAAGAACTAACGATCAAGCTCGACTAGCGGACAAAATGTTTTCTCAAATTTTCTTATTTAATATATATATTTTTAAAAAAGCTTATTACAAGTTTAACTTAAAATATCATATATTGAAAAATTAATTTAAAAAATAATATAAATTTCGTTGAAAAACAAAAAATTAAAAAATAAATAAAGAACATTTTTTAAAATTTAAAAAACTTTATTAAAAACTTAATAAAGAAAATATAATATTTTTTACTTATATGGAAAATTTTATTTAATAAAAAAACTTCAATAAAAAATAATTAAAGATTGGCATTCTTCATAAAATGGTGCGGTTTTGGAAGCCCTAGTGAGCGGATAAAGAAATGGTGGATCATAAGCTATGAAGAAAGGGTCTATATTCGTTCACTCTCCAATGATTTATTTCTATTAGAATGTGTGGATAAATTCTTAAAACAACAAATCCTTTGTGGAAAACCCCTTGTTTTTTAAAGGTTTTAGCTTCTATTGTCTAGACAAGGAGCTAAATTTGATCTTGTGAAACACAAAATGGGTGAATTCATACAATGGATAAAATTAGAGTTTTACTCCCAGAATATTGGAACATGGAAACCCTTTGTAGGATAAGGAAAGAATTGGGCTTCTTTTAGGGAATAGAGGAGAATTTTATTCTTTGGTAAATTGGGCTCAAGAGAAAAAATCAATATGGAACCAAATTAGGATATGGAAACCTTATAGGATCTAGATATCATCACAAAAAAAGGTCAATGGTTGAAAAATATGGAACTTGAATTTTTTCAGATGGGAAGTCAACATGTTCTAGGGAAAAGCTTTAAAACTAGTTGCTCCTCCAAGGTGTCAAGGAGCCCTACAAACCTCAAGGAAACTCAAAATGACTCTATACATATAATGAGACCTAAACCAATGGTGAGCCCTAAATGGATCACAAATAAAAAATGTAATGAAGGTGTAGATTCATGTGCTCAATAGAAAGATAAATGCAAGGTGATTATCATTATGGTGGAATTGGGGGAGGTTTCCAAGAAATGAGGGTCTCTCTAACCCCTGCTCCTCAAAGAAAAGGTGTTGGTAGTTTGAATGAGGCTAGGGAAAGTATGGCTTAGTTTATGACTAGTACAACTCAAGAAAAATCCCCACTCTTATTAGAACCTATCAAAGAGTCAAATCAAGTGAGCTTGGTTAAGAATCAATCCCTGAGAAAGGATCAAATAAGGGAAGAGATAATCTAAACTCAATGAAGTTCCTCAAATGAGGAGATCGAGAAGTAGGCTGAGGCCCCTTAGATCTAGAAGGAAGCCTCAAACCCAACCATGGACATCAACTCACAATTGGTGGAGATACCTTGTGAGTGTGTATACCTACTTCTCAACCCAAGAGTGAGGGGAGAGAAGAATAAGATAGAGAATCCAAATGAAAAATTAGAAGGCTTGCAGATGGTGTTGAAAGAAGAGGGGTTTTTTTTAGGAAGAGATGGAAATGTTGTTTGGTGATTTCAAAATAGTAGAATTACTAAAGATTCACATGAGAATATTGAGTAATTGGGAGTCCCTCAAACAATCACAAGAAAGAAGAAACCAGGCTTCAAAAAAGGGAAATAGTTGTGGAGAAAATATCTTCAAGGGTAGAGGACTCTAGATGGGGATGCAAAAGGACAGACTAAGATTTACATGATGATCCCTTTCTCAAGAAAAAATGAGGCTCTTGTCATGAAATGTTAGGAGCTTAAATGCTCCTAACAAGTAGTGCTCAGTAAAGTGAAAGATGGAAATCTAAGATTATATCTTTCTAATCAAAGAGACTAAGAAGAAAAAAACTAATCTAAAACTCTTTATGTAGAAATTTAAAAATTAGAAACTCAATGGATTGCAAGTTGTGGGTGCTTTAGGAGGCATAGCTACCATTTGGAAGTCATGGTCAGTAAATTTAGAGAAAATTGCAGAGGGTGAAAATTAGATGGGTCTTAAAGTTGGAAATGTAAGTCTAATTTTCACTTCAGAGTGGTAAATGTTTATGGCACAATCTCTTATGTTAAAACAAGAAATGTTTGGATTGAATTATAATCTTTCATGATCCTCAATCCCAATATGTGCCACATTTTTGGTAGGGATTTCAGCACAATCTTCTATGACAAGTGAGAACTAGTCTTACAAGGACCTCAAAGGTTGTGGGGACAAAAATTAGCTAATTGATATTACCCTTTTAAATGGGTCATACGCCTAAACCAATAAAAGAATTGGCTCTGTCTACATTGTAAAAAATATTGATACCTTTCTTTTTGTTGGGGACTTAGGAACTTACCCTTTTAGTTTAAAAATCTCAATATTCCCATGCTCTAGTTCATATCACTTCTCGATCCATTTAGAGATTATGGGGGAGAAATCCCAAACGGTCCCTCTTCAAGTTTGAAAACATGTGGATGAAATATTCATATTTTTTTTAGGCTAGTGGATAGTTGGTAGAAGGAAGAACTACCTAGTGGTTCCAAGATATTTTATTTTTTTATCAAGATCAAAATTTTGAAGCAGAAAATCAAACATTAGAATTCAAACCATTTAAAGAATTTTTTTGACACCAAGGAGCGAATTAGAGAAGATCTACATATTTTGAGGGAAGGGGTTCTCAGGAATAATATGGATGATATTTGATTTTCTAAAGAGACAGAGTCTACATAAGCTTGTGAAGATATCTTGGCTAAGGAATAAGTCTTTTGGAAATAAAAACTTTGAGAAACATGGATTGAAGAAGGGGATGGAAATACACAAAAAATAAATTAGAACTCCACCAAGAAAAGAAGGATAGTCAATAGAATAACCTCACTGAAACTCCCCAATGGGTCCCTAATAGAGGATATAGAAGTTATCACTAGGAAAATAGTGAATTTTTTCTTCTTACTCTTAAACAACCTTGAAGGTTGAAACCTTTGGGTGCAATAGAAATTAAATCACCACATTTCCCCTCTTGTCACTAAGGCCCAAAACAAAATGTTCAATGAGAATTTCTCTATTCATGAGGTTAAAGAGGCCCTTTTCCATATGCACCCTAATAAGGACCCGAGCCCAAATGGATTTTGAGCAAGTTATTTCCAAAGGTGTTGGGATATGGTGGTTGTTGTCACCAGAAACTACACCCTAGCTAAGCACAAACTCATCTTACTAGTAGAAAAAGGGAACACCCCCAAGTTGTGGGTATCATGTAATGGAGATGAACCTCTAGAGAAGGTCAAATTCCTTTTGGTACTCACCTAAACTACTACTTTCCAACAAAAGGGAAAGAGATGCTTGAAATGAAACGTACAAATGATATGAGGTGATTCACCAATATTATTTTGAAATGACTATATCTGCTGATTACAATCGATTCAACAAAGAAAGTGGCTTTATTCACAACTCATTAACACCTAAGATTACCATAAGCATTTCATATGAAGGCCTTTTCTTCCAAATTGCATAAAATATTAACTAAATCATATAATAATACTAACTAAAATTAGATTTTGGCACAACATATAACCTCATCCAATCAAAGGACTATAGCCAAAACATTGTATAGATGTGTGGAAATCAAAGGATTTAAAGAAAACCATGATGTAATTCAAATATGAACATACAAACACAATGTGTGACAAGGTAATGAGAAAGAACAACAAGATCTTTATTGATTTTATAAATAAATATGAATGTAATTCAAAGAAACAACTTTGATTTTAATATCAAGAAGGTTAAAACATGCAACACAACTTAGTGCATACAATGAATCAGAGAAGAACCTGAAAATTAGCCATCGCTAATGTTGTGTATCCTCCCCTTTTAAAGAAAAAAAAATAGAATAGAAAAGGTTCTTGCTTGTTGTTTGTAGATATCATCTACCTTGGCCTTTATTTAGAGTAGTCTAAAGGCATTTTGAGTCTGTGCAGAAGTGATAGATTGAGTCCTCCAAAGAAAAACTTGGGGTTGAAACTATCATCTATCCCTTGGAATGATGTGTCGAAGGCAAGGTGCCAAGGAAATAAAATTAGATCTCCTAAAGACCTTTCCAACGATGTATGCCATTACAAATTTTGAGAAATGAGTGGAAAGTTATGACCTCACAAAGTTGGGGTAAGTAAATGCTAAAATAGCACAGTTTTTGCCAGACCTACAAGCCTCTTTTCCTTCAAATGCTTCATCTTCTATTGTGCATTCACTACAAAGAGCACCAAGAATCAACACAATGGAGTTTTTGAAGGCTAAAGGGAAGGCAAAAACTCAAGAAAGCCCACTAGAACACCACATGTCAATGCCACAGAGTTTCAAAGCCCTCTACACAAGGTTTCACCTCTCCAAGTTCTATCATGGTGACACGTGTCTAGTATGTGGTCACATGATTCAAAAGTGGTGGGGTCAACATCCTTCAAAGCAAAATGTCACATTTTCATACAAGAGTGAATCCTAAGGTAGATTTGATCTAAAAATGTGATTTCCTCCATGCACAAAAATCAAGGAATCACTATGAGTGGAGAAGGGAAATTGTTTCCTCATGATGTTGGGGAAGTTAAGGAAGGAACAAGTGGTGTCCATGCTATGCACATGGAAGAAGAACAATGATGTAGAGATCGACATGCCTGAGGCAATTGTAACAACCACAATGATGAGGCTTCCACACTGCACAAATGTAAGGCCCTTTCTCGATTGTATCTTTGAGATTCAATTCAAGGGTTTCCTTCTATAAAAGCCTATTGCCACATTGGAATAAAGGATTAGGATCTGGGAGTTCAATTAGATCTACAATTTCTATTCTACGAGTATTTTTTTTGTTGTATAGAAGAACACTTAGAATAGTTGCAGTTTCATTTCTCAAACCTTAGCAATGTAATTTTCACATGATCAATAGATGAGATACATTAAACTATGCCTAGATTTCTTTTTTTTTGTGTTTTACTCTATTTTGTGAATGATTTCAAGGCTATGTGTCAATACTAAATGAATGTAGCTATTATTTTCTATTTCTAGCTCTTATAATTTGTTGTTGGTTTACAAGTTATTGGATCATGTCTAGTTACACTTTCAATGCTTGTGGTTTAGGGTTATACCATGCTATTTTGGAATGAAGTTCTCTTAGAGTAGTTGTTTTAGTGGGATAATAAGGACATTTCCTACGATCCTTAGGAAGTGCTTCTCACGGGAAGATATGAATATTTTGGCCCATAGCTAGGATCTTGTCATCATGCTCTCTTTCCAACAATAAAGAGTTTGTGGTGTTTTTTGCTCAAATATAGGGTCCTATGTTCTTATCATTTCTAATGGGAACACAAAGGGTTTCAAAATCTCTAGTGCACTACCTCAGTTTTTTTTAATTCTCTTTCCCCTTTCCCAAATCTCCAAGGAGAAGAGTCATCTTCTATAAAAACTCAGAGGTTTCTTTGCAGGGCACATTCCTGTCCAACTCCTACAAAGCTTCTAGACTACCCTCATCTAGGTGGGAGCCGCAATCTAGGATCAACAGTCTTTCTAGCATGCCTAATGGGACATAGCTTTCACAGCTGGATAATTGGTGCATTCTACAATATTTTAAGCCTTCAAGAGGCATATTCCAAGCACCTAGAGACTCTATAGCCAAAAAAATTGGCTAATTTTGATGGTATGTGCCCAAATCTCAATTTTGAGAGGACCTTTCCCTCTTGTTTGAAATATCATTTGCAAATATTTTCTTTGCCTTATTCTTTTAAGATGGAAGGATATTATGGACAATAGATATTCCATGCTCCTTATCATGAAAATTCAAACATTTTTCCTCCCTATGTGCAATATCAGGTTGTAAATACTTCTAATTTTGGTCCATATTATTCTACTACAACCAGCTATGAGCAGTATTGCAATGCCTTCCTCCTGCTCACCCATGTATATGCCTACCATTAGCCACATGAGGCTTATTATGTCTCCTATTAGCATTATTACCAAAATGTGAGAAATTTGGAAAATATTAGTTGCAGGGAGATATTGTTGAATCTTCGTGCAGAGTTGAAGATCGTTAAGAAGGAACAAGAATATTCGTTGGTGGAAAAATGATCTTTCTTACTAGGCTTAGATTATACTATAGCAAGTTGAGGTCCTCATAAAATAACAAGATCAATTTCTTAAAATGCAAGTTCCTTCTAGTGAAGAAAGGATCAGGTGATTGGCAGTTATGGAAGAGGCACAACCAATTGGTTGTGCACTTCCATTTTCTTACAAAGAAGAGGATATGCCTCAAGAAGTGGAAGAAGAAGAAGAATAAAAAGAAGAAGTGGAGGAAGATCTAGTCTCTCTCTTTTATGAGCTCTCCTATTTTGTGGAAGGCAAGGAGGAGCAGTTGCAACAACAAGATACCCAAGAGATAGGGGATGACGGTGAAGAAGAGGATTTATTCCTCTTATTTGATGAGCTTCCTCATTTTTTGGAGTATGACGTAGAAGAAATCAAGGAGGTGATGTGTGAAGACCAATTTTGGCATGAAATAGAGGTCTTGTGTTTGAACCTATGTACTGAGCCATCACCTCCTAAGATGAAAGATCATGTGTAGCAAGAGAAACAAGAGGAAGTCTTTGTACCATTAGAAAAGTCATCAACGCCAACCCCTACTAGATAGAAAGAGATTTGGGTAGTAGAGCTTTCAAGAGGATGTCCCATTAGACATCTAGCTTAGATCTACAAGTCACCCCTAGTCATGCTAAACTCTAAGCATGAAGATGAGCATCAAGGAGACAAATTTTAGCTTACCCATTCATTGCAGGAGGACAACATTCCAACATGGGTGAGATTTTTTGTTCTCGGTCTTGGTAAGGCATACCAGCATATTGGATGCAAATCAAGTTTACTTTTTCTAGGTAGTCATCCAGAAGCATGTCAAGTTTCATTAGCTAGCTAGGAAGGGAAATTACTTCAACAAGCTAGTTAATGGCTTTGTTTAACATCATTCCAATGTAAATCTCTATACATAGTAGGTTAGGAGGTTTCTTTCTTTCCAAGAAGTGTTGTTGCACATGTTGCATTCTCCTTAAGGGAATGCATGTTTTAGTCTAGTTTTCCTCCAAGTGCATGCTTGCAAATTTTTTTGTGTCTTCTCTTATTTTGATGCAGGCCTATTTTTGAAGTTCCCCTTTTATGACTCCATGTCCAATGGATTAAGCATTACAATCTATGCAACCATAGGTTTTGAGGTTCTTTCTTAGTAGGCTAAGATCCTATGTGATTCACTAATAATGTAATTATTATCTACCCTTTCCTTCATCCAAAGTAGTCAGAAGGCATTTTGAGGTCATGTAGAAGTGATAGATTGAGCAGAATTGAGAAAATTTGATAATCCAATTTTTTGATATTTTTCTATGTTACATAAAAGTGCATTTTCAAGGGCCTCTGGAGAAATTTTTTGGGTTGAAACTATTGTATGTCCCTTGGTACAATGTTCCAAAGGTACGGTGCAAAGTGACTAAAATTAGATCTCCTGAAGACCTTTCCAACGATGTAATCCATTACAAATTCTAAGGATCGAGCAAAAAGTTATGACCCTGCGAAGTTGGGGTAAGCAAAATACCAAAATGCAATGGTTTTTACCAGACACGCAAGCCTCTTTTTCTTTAAATGCTTCATCTTCTAAAGTGTGTTCACTACAGAGAGCACCAAGCATCAACACCACAAAGTATTTCAAGGCTAAAGGGAAGGCGAAAACTCAAGAAATCCTTCCAAAGCGCCACATGTCAATGTTGCGAAGTTTCAAAAGCCTCCGCATGAGGTTTCCCCTCTCCAAGTTCCACAATGGAAATATGTGTCTAGTCTGTGGTCGTGTTATTCAAAAGTGGTGTGGTCCACATCCTTCAAGGTAAAATGCCACTTTTTAATACAATGATGAATCCTGAGGTAGATTTGATTCAAAATGTGATTGCCTCGATGCACAAAACTCGAGGAATCACTACGAGTGGAGAGGAAATTTGTTTCCTCATGATGGCGAGGAAGTCAAGGAAGGCACAAGTGGCATCCATGCTATGTGCATGGAAGAAGAATAATGATGTAGATATCGACATGCCTGAGGTAGTTATAACAGTCGCAATGATGAGGATTCCACATGGCGCAAATGCAGGGCCCTTTCTCAACTGCATCTTTGAGATTCAGTTCAATGCTTTCTTTCTATAAAAGTTTGGAGGCACATTATAGTAAAGGATAAAGATTTGGGAATTTAGTTAGATATAGAATTTATGTTCTCGGAGTATTTTTTTTTCGTATAGAAGAACACTTAGAATAGTTACAATTTCATTTTTTTAAACCCTAGCATTGTAATTTTCACATGATCAATAGAGGAGATACACTAGACTACGCCTAGTTTATTTTTTATGTGTGTTTTACTCTATTTTGTGAATGAATTCAAGGATCTATGTTAATAGTGAATGAATGTAGCTCTTATTTGTTGTTTCAAGCTCTTATAATCCGTTAGTGGTTTACAAGTTATTAGATCATGCCTGGTTACTCTTTCAATACTTATGATTTAGGGTTATACCATGCCATTTTGGTGAATGAAGTTCTCTTAGAGTAGTTGTTTTAGTGGGATAATAAGGACATTTTTGGCGAGCCTTAGCAAGTGCTTCTGACAAGAAGATATGAATGTTTTGACATGTGTCCATGATCTTTCCATCACATTTTCTTTTCAACAATGAAGATTTTGTGGCATTTGGTGCTCAAATATGGGGTCTTATGTTCTTATTGTTTCTAACGGGAACTCAAAGGGTTTCAAAATCTCTGACACATTACCTTAGTTTTTGTTTAGTTGTCTTTCCCCTTTTTGAAATCTCAAAAGGAGAAGAGCCAAGTTCTATAAAACCTAAGAGGTTGCTTTGCAGGGTGCATTCATGTCCCACTCCTAAAAGCTTCCAAACTACCCTCATCTAGGCGGGAGCCTAGATCCAAGATCAACAATTTTCCTGCCATGCCTTGTGGAACAAAGATTTCACAAATGGAGAATTGGTGCATTCTTCAGTATTTTTATCCTTTGAAAGGCAAATTCCAAATGCCTAGCGACTTTGTAGCCAAAATTTTTGGCTAGTTCTGATGGTATGTACCTAGATCTTGACTCTAAGAAAACCTTTCCCTCTTGTTTGAAATATCATTCACAAATATTTCCCCTTCCTTATTCTTTAATATGGAAGGATATTATGGACAACATATCTTTCATGCTCCTTTTCATGAAAATGCAAGCATTTTGCCTCCCTATCAGCAATATCAGGATATTTATGCTTTCAATTTTGCTCCGACATATTCTTCTACTACATCCAATTATGATTAATATCATAATTATTTCCTCTCACATGTCCTTTCATATGCCTACCATCAACCACATGAGGCTTATTGTACCTCCTATCAACACGGTTACCCTCTTGCCTAGCACCAAAACATGAGAATTTGGAATATATCAGTTGCAGGTGTAGACACTTAAAAATGGCCTATTGCTTGAATGCAATGACATTACTGGCATTCCTCTTAATTTATTAAATAATATTTACTATTTAATTAATTTGTGTCTTTCTACCATATTCTACTTGGTCAAAATCATCATTTCTCTCTAAAATTTATAATTAAGAGATTTTGATTAATTACTTTAATTATTGAATGTCTAATCAATATTTTATCATCTATTCATCTATAATATAATTAAATAAATAATATTATTTAATTATACCCTACCTTATTATAATTAATTAAATAACTAAATTTAATTAATGTTCCCTCCCAATTGTTGCATTTCTATAATAATTAAATCAAATTCTATCTCATGATTAAATAGATGATATTTATTTAATTAAACTAATTATTCCCCCTCATGATTAAATAAATTATATTTATTTAATTACAACTAACAATTCCTCTCATAAATAAATAAGTACTTATTTATTTATAAAATATTATCACATGTGCAAGTAAATAAATTCTTTTATTTATTGAATCATGATTTATTCCTCCTAAATCCTAACTCACGCTCACTTTGAGTTAGCTTTTCAATCACAACTCTTCACTCCACAATTCCCTCTCCTAACTATTCAATCCACATTGTTAAGTCCTCCCTCAGTAATTAGTTAAGTCTTTCCTCAATTTAGTCTTCTAATCCATGCAATCAGTTAAGTCTTCCATCAATTCAGTCTTCTAATCCATGCAATTAGTTAACTTGTCAATCTATTATGTTATCTCACCAGTCCATTCAAGTCATCTATCCAATTTATTTGCTAACAGATTAATCAATCCCCCAATCAAGGTAGTCAAGAAGAGTTGAACTCCCACTCACTCTAAGTTCAACTCCTCAATCACAGTCAATCAACCCTTCAATCATGGATTCTTGGTTGAAACCCTAAAATCTTATAAATATAGATCATTTTCTCATATTTTGGTAACCGCAATTTCTTTGAATTCTTATGTTGGCACGATCTTAAGCTCAATTCTAAGAGCCCACATTGCATGAGAAGGAGAACATCAAGAAAGGATTTCATGTGGGTTGCATATTCATGTTCTTTAATTGATTTCATTGTGTATGATTTTTATGCTTAGTGTTTAGCTTGCATTCTTTCTTGATGATTGGGAATACTAATTGCACTAATAAATCTCTTTGTGGTTGATATTTTCTATGTTATTGTAGGTTTTTATAGATCCTATTATACCCAATTATAGTAGGGAGATATTGTTGAATCTTCGACAGAGTTGAAGGTCATCGAGGAGGAGTGATAATATCATCGATGGAAAAATGAGCTTTCTCTCCAGGCTCAGATTATACAACAAGAAGCTAAGGTCCTCAGAAAACAACAACAATAGTTTCTTACACTGCAAGTTACTACTAGTGAAGAAAGGATCAGGTGACTGGTGGTTATGGAAGAGGAATGACCAACTGGTTGTGCACTTCCAATTTCTTACAAAATAGAGGAGATGTATGAAGAAGAAGAAGAAGAAGAAGATTTTCTCTCTCTCTCTCTCTCTTTTCTAAGCTCCCCTATTTTGTGGAAGGCGAGGAGGAGCAGTTGCAAATAAAAGGCACCAAAGAGATAGGGGATGAAGGTGAAGAAGAGGATTTACTCCTCTTATTTGATGAGCTTCCTCACTTTTTGGAGAATGAGGTAGAAGAAAGAAAGGAGGTGATTAGCGAAGACCAATTCTAGCATGAAATAGAGGTCTTCTATTCAAACCTCAACACTAAGCCATCACCTCCTGAGATGAAATATCCTATGCAATAGGATAAACAAGAGGTCCATGTACAATTAAAAAATTCATCAGTGCTAGCCCCTACTGGCTAGCAAGAGATTCAGACAATAGAGCTTTCAAGAGGATGTCCCATTAGACATCTAGCTTAGATCTACAAGTCACCCCTAGTCATGCTTACCTCTCAACATGAAGATGATCATCAAGGAGAGAAATTTTAGCTTACCCATTCATTGCAGGAGGAAAACATTCCAACAAGGGTGAGATTTTTTATTCTCAATCTTGGTAAGGTGTACCAACATATTGGATACCTAACAAGTTTCCTTTCCAGCTAGTTATCTAGAAGCACGTGAAATTTCATAAGCTAGCTAGGAATAAAAGTTACATCAACAAGCCAATTAATAGCTTTGTTTAACATAATTCCAATGTAAATCTCTATACATAGTAGGTTAAAAGTTTTCTTGCTTTCCAAGAAGTGTTGTTCCACATGTTTCATTCTCCTTAAGGGAATGCATGTCATAGTTTCCAATTTTCCTCCAAGTGCATGCTTGCACAAGTTTTTGTGTCTTCTCTTATTTTGAGGGAATTCTCTTTTTCAAGATCCCCTTTTATGACTCTATGCCCAATGGATTAAGCATTACATGCTATGCAACTAGAGGTTTTGAGGTTCTTTCTCAATAGGCTAAGATCCCTTGTGAGTTACCAAAAATGTAGATATTATCTACCTTGGCCTTCATCCAGAGTAGTATGAAGGCATTTTGAAGCCATGCAGAAGTGACATATTGAGTAGAATTGAGAAAAATTAAAAATCCAATTTTTTGGTATTTTTCTATGTTACAGAATAGTGCATTTTCAAAGGCCTTCGGAGTGAAATTTGGGGTTGAAACTATTGTCTATCCCATGGCACGATATGTTGAAGACACAGTTGCAAGGGACTAAAATTATATCTCCTGAGGACCTTTAAAATAATGTATGTCATTACGAATTCTAATCAATGAGCAGAAAGTTATGACCCCACGAAGTTGGGGTAAGAAAAATGCCAAAATTGCTTGATTTTTACCAGACTTGTAAGCCTCTTTTCCTTCAAATGCTTCATCTTTTGAAGTGCGTTCATTGCAAAAAGAACCAAGCATCAACATCATGGACTTTTTTAACACTAAAGGAAAGGCACAAACTTAAGAAAGCTCACCAGAGCACTATTGGAAACTGCAATTGAAACAATTGTTATATTGTCATTGATGTCAAACCTTAACTGGTAAGACAGTTGCTATCTAGGATAGTACCATATC
This sequence comes from Chamaecyparis obtusa, assembly GCA_027943335.1. NCBI lineage: Eukaryota > Viridiplantae > Streptophyta > Pinopsida > Cupressales > Cupressaceae > Chamaecyparis > Chamaecyparis obtusa. The sequence continues at coordinate 911,053 of BSBK01001051.1, read as the reverse complement.
TATTGATTGATGAAGAGGATTAGGGAAAGGAGATAACAAGAGAACCTAAGGAAAGGTTGAGTTATTTGATACTTCAATGGTTACTTGATTAGTTGGCACATTGATAAGATATGTATTGTTTATCTAAGTAAGAAGAAAGACTGAAAGGTAGGCTTAACCGAGCAAAGTGAAGAAATCTAGTTTAAGCCGAGTGATGTTAGTCTCGACCGAGCACCGGTATATGCCAAGTATATTTAGTGTTAACCGAACATCAATTTATGTCGAGTGATAGGAAATTACTAACAATTTGTAGAGATGACCGAGACACACAGTGATGATCGAGGAGAAGAACACAGTATTGACCGAGTGTCAGTAATTTACATTTGGAGAAAGAATTGAGATTCCTAGCTGACATAGTTGAATTCTTGGGATATGTAAATCATGTTGACTTTATTAATGAATTGTATGGAGCATTTAATGCATGGTAAATCATTTTATTATGGATTCAAAGAGAAGTTTGAAGATGTATCTAGAAGGAAGGATGAAGAACATAATGTTGGAAGGATTCGATGAATCTAACCTAAACCTAAGATCTATGGAGGAGATTAAGAGGCAAAATATGGATCTACCTAATCAAAGAGGTATAAAGGAAAACCTAATTGTGAGGTTACAACATGGGCTAAAGTTGTTGATGTTATTGACTGGTAAGTCTAAGCAGAAGGCTGAAGGTGAAATTGTGAAGGAGCTTAAAAGAGTTGTGATTGTTTGACGTGAATTTCAAGAAGATCAGTGATGGTGATGAAAATGAAGGTCAGTCAATAAATCAACATATATGTTCGAAGTGGATATGTATTTGCAAAGTGAATTGTATGTTTTTCAGATCAGAAACTACTACTACTTTCTAACCATTGTATCAGTCTAAATCCTTTAATCAAGGTTGACCTAACAGTCATTGTATAAATCCTTTAATCAAGGTGGCATTCTAATGGAATGTATTTAAATCCTTTAACCAAGTCACTTTTGATAGAGTGTTTAAATCCTTTAACATGGTCACACCTACCAATGTGTTTGTAAGGTTGGCTTTTCACAGAGCTCACTTCAGAAGAGTGAAATATCAATAGCATGTTACAAAGTGATTTTTCCCAAGTTGGGTTTCCACTATAAATCATGTTGTTATACTTGTGTGAATGTTTTGATGTGAATGTTGTTATATTTTGAAAGTTAATTACTTTTGGATAGTGGACTGCATGTTATATATTTCTCAATATGTAAAAGAGATACTAAAAACTTTTGGTATGGAGGATTCCAGACTAGTAAGTACTCCTATGGCTACTAGATAGAAATTATCTAAAACTGATGATATTGCTAAAGTGAATCAAACCCTATATAGATCTATGATTAGAAAGCTACAATATGTTGTCCATAGCAGACCAAATAGAGCCCTAGCATTTGGGATTGTGGCAATATTTTTTGTGAATCCTAAAGAAAATCATATGATGGCAGTGAAGAGAATATTGAGATATCTGAAAGGGACAGAGGATTATGGATTGTACTACAAGAAAAATGAAAATTTTGAATTGAGAGTCTACTAATGCATATTGGGCTGGAAATTTTGATGATAGAAAAAGTACAAGTGGTGGAGCATTCTTTCTAGGAAAGAGATTAGTCTCCTGGACAAGCAAGAAATAGAACTGCATTTCCCAATATAAAACAAAAGTTGAGTATGTAGCAGCTGCAGTGAATTGTTCAAATTTGGTGTGGATCAAGCAATTGTTAAAAGGAATGAAAGAGGAAATCACTGAGTCTATTGTTATTTTCTATGATAACACAAGTGCTATCAATATATCAAAGAATCCAGTGATGCATACAAAGACTAAGCATATTGTTATCAATTATCATTACTTGAGAGAGCTGGTACAAGATAAAGAAGTGAGAATGGAATATGTGAATACAAAGGAATAATTAGTAGACATATTCACAAAATCTTTACCTAAGGATTCTCATGAATATCTTAGAGGTAAACTAGAGGTGATTCCCCTAATTGAGGCTGCCTAGTTAGCTAGGAGCACTACATCAAATGTGCTACACAGAATATCTAACAAATTGATGCAGAAAAGGTCACACTTTAGGAGTTTCCTAGAGTTGTGAGAAGTAAAGCAAAGATGATAATCAGTCATAAGTAAGATGACATAGGGAGAAATACAACATACTGAATTGACATGAAGACATCTACATATGGAAGATGTAAGTGGTAGATACTTCTTTGGCATTATTGTCAAAGAGGGAGAGATTCTAAAGAAAACATAGAGATGATTCATTGAACATGAGGGAGAGATTCAGAGGGAGTAACTGTGTATGTGGCCAGGCTAGGCAAAGATGTTGTGAATCAAAATGAAGCTAAGGATATTATAAAACCTTCTGATGCACATAATTTTTTTTTGGATTGTTTGGTAAATCATGTGTTATTAGTGTGGTGTTGCCATCAATGCCAAAGAGGGAGATTGTTGAAAACTGCAATTGAAATAATTGTTATATTGTCATTGATGTCAAACCTTAACTGGTAAGATAGTTGCTATCTAGGATAGTACCATATCTATTGATTAATGAGAGGATTAGGGAAAGGAGATAACAAGAGAGCCCAAGGAAAGGTTGAGTTATTTGATACTTCAATGGGTACTTGATTAGTTAGCACATTGATAAGATAATGTATTGTTTATCGAAGTAAGAAGAAAGATTGAAAGGTAGGCTTAATCGAGAAAAACTAAAGAAATATAGTTTAAGCCGAGTGATGTTAGTGTCGACCGAGCACCAGTATATGCCAAGTATATTTAGTGTTGAACGAACATCATTTTATGCCAAGTGACAGGAAATTACCGAGAAAAGACAGTGTTAGTCGAGGAAGACAGTTTGAAGAGATGATTGAGACACGCCGTGATGACCGAGGAGAAGAACACAGTATTGACCAAGTGTCAGTAATTTACATTTGGAGAAAGAATTGAGATTCCCAGCTGACATAGTTGAATTCTTGGGATATGTAAATCGTGTTGACTTTATTAATGAATTGTATGGAGCATTTAATGCATGGTAAATCATTTTATTATGGATTCAAAGAAAATTTTGAAGATGTATCTAGAAGGATGGAGAACATAATGTTGGAAGGATTCAATGAATCTGACCTAAACCTAAGATCTACGGAGGAGATTAAGCTACAAAAGATGGGTCTACCTAATCAAAGAGGTATAAAGGAAAACCTAATTGTGAGGTTACAACATGGGCTAAAGTTGTTGATGTTATTGACTAATAAGTCTAAGTAGAAGGCTGAAGGTGAAATTGTGAAGGAGCTGAACAAAGTTGTGATTGCTTGAAATGAATTCTGAGAAGATTAGTGATGGAGATGAAAATGAAGGCCAGTCATTAAATCAACATATATGTGCAAAGTGGATCTATATTTTCAAAGTGAGTTGTATGTTTTTCAGATCAGAAACTATTGCTACTTTCTAACCATTGTATCAGTCTAAATCCTTTAATCAAGGTTGACCTAATAGTCATTGTATAAATCCTTTAGTCAAGGTGGCATTCTAATGGAATGTACTTAAATCCTTTAACCATGTCACTTCTTTTATGCTTCCTTTCTCTCTAGCAGCATCCTGATGATGGATCATGTAGTATGATCCAAAACATTGATATTAAAAAATGCTACACAATCGAATCCAGAAACTGACACTTACATGTCACTTTTGATAGAGTGTTTAAATCCTTTAACAGGGTCACACCTAGTAGTGTGTTTGTAAGCCTTTAACAGGGTTGGCTTTTCACATAGCTCACTTCAGAAGAGTGAAATATCAGTAGCATGTTATAGAGTGGTTTTTCCCAAGTTGGGTTTCCGCTATAAATCTCAGTGTTACACTTGTGTGAATGTATTTATGTGAATGTTCTTATATTCTATAAGTTAATTACTTTTGGACAGTGGACTACATGCTATATGTTTTTGATATATGTTATAGAGACCGAGTTGTATTGGTGATTAGATCTGAGATTGTTGAAGTGCTAGAATGTTCAATTGGTACATCTGGACCTAAGAACAATTGATTCACCCCCCCCCCCCCCCCCTCTTTGTTGTTCTAAATAATTCTAACAAGCACCATGTGTCAATGTCATGGAGATTCAAAGGCCTCAATACAAGGTTTCCCCTCCCCAAGTTCTTCGATGGTGACACATTTCTAGTATGTGGTTGTGTGATTCAAAAGTGGTTGGGTCTACATCCTTCAAGGAAAAATGACACTTCTTCATACAGTGGTGAATCTCGAGGCAGCTATGATCCAAAAATGTGATTGCCTCCATGCACAAAAATTGATGAGTCACTACGAGTGGAGAAGGGAATTTATTTCCTCATGATGGTAAGGAAGTTAAGGAACACACAAGTGGCATCCACATTGTGTGCATAGAAGAATAACAATGATACAAAGATTGACACACTTGAGGTAGTTGTAACAGGCACAATGATGAGGCTTCTACATGGCACAAATGCAAGGCCCTTTTTTGGTTGCATTTTTGAGATTCAGTTTAAGGATTTCTTTCTATAAAAGCCCGCCGACACATTGTAATAAAGGATCAAGATCTAGGAGTTCAAATAGATCTACAATTTTTGTTCTAGAAGTATTTTGTTTATTGTATAGAACACTTAGAATAGTTGCAGTTTCATTTTTCATACCCTAGCATTGTAAGTTTCACATAATCAGTAGAAGAGATACACTGTACTATGCCTAGTTTTCCTTTTCTGTGTATTTTACTCTATTTTGTGAATGATTTCAAGGCTCATTATCTATACTGAATGAATGTAGTTATTATTTTTTATTTCAAACTATTATAATCCCTCACTAGTTTATAAGTTATTGGATCATTTTTTGTTACTCTTTCAATGCCTATGGTTTATATTTATACCATGTCATTTTGGTGAATGACGTTCTCTTAGAGTAGTTTTTTTAGTGGGATGATAACGACATTTCCTACAAGCCTTAGTGTATGCTTATCATAGGAAGTTATGAATGTTTTGGTCTATGTATAGGATCTTTCCATCATGTTCTCTTTCCAACAATGAAGTGTCTGTGGTGGTCTTTGCTCAAATATGGGGTTCTATGTTCTTATTATTCCTAACGGGAATTCAAAGGGTTTCAAAATCTTTGTGCATCGACTCATTTTTTTATTTAATTATCTATCCCCTTTCCCAACTCTCCAAGGAGAAGATTTGGATTCTATTAAATCCTAGAAGTTTCTTTACAGGGTTCATTCTTGTCCCACTCCTACAAAGCTTCTAAACTTCCCTCATCTAGGTGGGAGCCTAGATCCAAGATTAACATTGTCCCTACTTGGGTGGCTGGAACTCCATGTGTATTGTTGAATCATTGTTCATCATCCTCAAAATCAAGCACTTGCATGTTACTTTGGTTGCCCCAATTGTCTCCCAACTACTGCTTTGGTTCCTAAAAGTTGTCATAACTGAAGAAAATCTCTTGATTTTTCTCTCAAAATTTCCCTTGGTTTATAACTAACCCATAAGGGATCTCTAACTAAAGTAGAACTCAAGAAAACTCCTTTTTTAGGCATTGAACTCATGTAGCACTGGTGCTTTGCATTTGAGCTTATCTTCAACTAGATCATCTTTAAATTTTTTTTATTTGGAAACTTTTAGATTGGTGAAGATTTCTCAAAAACTACAAACTAGATTTGCATGAATTTTATAGGGTTTTTTCATTTTATTGTTCTCTATTTTTTGTTAAAAACTCACGAAAACCCAGTTCATATTTTTCTAGATATAACTGAAACACAACTATGGTTGTTGTTCATCATGAGAATGATTATTTCTTTGCTTTATTCTTGGACAATCCTTATTACTGTATATCACTCTTATTCCTCTTGACCATTAAGTCCATTGATTTTCTACAACTTTACTGTTAGCATATTGTTGCCCTTCATTATTGTCCTTACACATGTAGATACACTTTTGTTGTATTGGATATGGTATCTTCTTTAAAGGAAATTTTTTGTTCTTAAATATTTTTTTTCTTTCATGTCAAACTGCTATTTGGTGATAGGATCTTCTACTTGTTGATTTCTCATGCATATCCATGTCCTCTTCATTTGTTGTTCTTCAAAATAGAATTGTTTCTCATGGGCTGAAAAATAACATTTTAACATACATTTGGGCCATTTTTTTTCTTCATTCAACCATTGTTTCTCCTTTTTTCTATGTGTCCACGGAGGAGAAGCAAGAAGCTAGGGTTTCAATCTTTGACCTATTACTTAATCACGGGTTAGAAGTTGGATTTGAGAAACTTTAAACAAAATAAATCAAAACCTCGCTCCCAAACATAGAGACGTGTGACTTCTTCTTTGAAGCTTTTTTTAGCTAGCTAACACACTTAGGAAATAAATATTTTGATGAAACCATGAGATTAAAGTTACTAATAAGACCTCTTAAAATACCAAGAGCATTTTTAAAGATGCCAAAAGAGTAACCCATTTAAAAAAATAAAACCTCTAAAGACTTGGGGCATTCCTACAAAGTTAGAATTGACAAAAATATCTGAGAATAAAGCACATTATATAATTTGGACTTAAAATTCTAAATTGGATAACAATGGGTAATGACCTTACTAATGTTATTGAGGCATCGCATAATTCTATAAATTCAGTGAAAGATGTTAACATCTTTGTATATTTTTCTTCCCTAAAAGGAAGTTGTCAATTTGTTAGATGAATATTGCCCAATTTGCCACTACAACACCACCTACAAGGTAATGGAAAAAGTAATGGTAGACATACTAAAGAAGATTCTATTAGAGATCATCTCAGATGAGAAAATTGGGTTTGTCCCTAGTATATCAATTTTGAATACTGTAATTATAGCATAGGAAGATCTTCATTCTCTCAACCATAGTAAATTGAAAGGAATGATCATTAAGTTGGATATTAAGAAAGAATACAATCTGATTGACTAGCATTTTCTTCTAAAAGTGATGGAAGCTTTCAGATTCAACAAAAGATGACTCAATTAGATTTTTTTTTGCATCTCTATACCTAGAATGTTTATCATTTTAAATGACTCACCTGAGGGTTTCTTTCAGATTTTGAGGGGAACAAAGTAAGGGGTCCATTCTCCCCTTTCTTTTTGATTATAATGGTTGAGGCATTGGGAAGAGCTTTAAAGATTGAGTTGTTATAAGGAAATGTGAAAGGTATAGAGATGACAAGGGAGCTTCAACCCCTAACTCACCAACAGTTCATAGACAATACCTGATGAAGGGTGCTCCCCTTAATACCACAAACACATAACAGAAATAGAGAAACAACAACAATATGCAAGAACAGAAAATTGGCTTCTTATTATCTCCACAAATGTGGAATTACAAACTTTCAGAATTACAATATGCAAAGCCACATGGGCATTCCCTTACAATATTCTGTAGGACAAAGCCTCGAACTATTACCCAGATCTGTTACCCAGACTATTCTGAACTACCTAAGACAATAATGCAGCCTTCCTTATATAGGCAATTTTCCACCGCCTGGAAGGTTCCAGAATTTTAGCCAATAAGGCCGACCAAACTTAGAATTATTTTATTTTACATTTTATTACATCATAGTCGGCTCAAGATAACCTTTGAAACCCGAACAAAAATTTTGAAGAAAATTATTTTTCGCCATTTCAGGTGGCCCAACTTTCGAAGACCATAAGTCATCACCAGTTGACTCGATCGGCTATTATAACCCCATTTCGGAAATGCCACAAAGTGCTCTACAGACTTGACCAATGCAAGCGCCCATCACCCCAATTCTCGACCTCATCCGGGGCCTCTAAAGCCTTCAAAATTGAGTTCAAAGTTTCTGTACCCTGCTGCCAATACCGAAAATCTTCAATATCTTCCAACATGCACTTGATCTGGAAATGAAACTTTACTGAGACTTATATGACCAAAATGAACCTCCAAGAAAGAAATTAGATCATTCTGAGCACAGACGAAAATTACCAAAAATAGTAACTTTCCATAAATAGCAGCTCTGCACAGGATAGCCCTTATTGAATTCAAAAACAAAAATATTTTTGGGTGATGCAAGATTGCTCTTACACCCAGGATGCTCCTGCATCAATACCATATAGTTTGGAAGGTATAAAAGGAGAGAGCAAATTATTTAAGTCTATTTTTGACCTATATGCAAAGGATTCTGGTCAACAGGTGAATAGAACAAAGTCAAAAGTCTTTTTCCTTCACACCTCAACCAAGGGAAAAATAAATCTTGAGGATTTTGATCATTAATAAAGGGTCAATGTCATGCACTCATTTGGAGCTCACTTTGGCCAAGGGGCTTTGGTCTAGAATAATTTGGGGCCCCTTGAATCTAAAAAATTACTTATAAACTTTCCACAAGGAAAGGGAACTATCTCTCCTATGCAATGAGGATAACAATGGTTAATGTAGTCCTCTCAATTATTCCTATATATTTTTTGTCCTATTTGGAACTGCCAGCCAAAGTCACCCATAATCTATGCCAACACATGAGAAATTTCTTGTCGTAGGGTTCAGAAGAAAGATCTAAACTTTACCCTCATTTTCTAGGACAAAATTTGCAAAGCAAAGGATGGGGGGCCTTGGGATGAAGAACCTAATCTCCCAAAACCAAGTGTTGGGGATAAAACTACTCTAGTGTATGTTCAATGAACCTAGTAGGAAAGGGAAAGCCTATTGTCAAAAAATACCTAGATGGAGATGATCCTTACAAGAATCTAACTACCTCAAGCCCTCTGAAGGATTCGATAACTTAGAACTTAATGCAATCCTACAAGAAAGTGGTCATTGACTATCTAATGTGGGATATTCATGACAGTCGCAAGTCTCTACTCTAAGAAGACTCGTGGGTTGGTTTACCTAGCTTAGATAATGAACTAAATATTAACCATCTGAAAGACACTTTTAAAGTATTTTTGGGGAGATCATGTATGGGATTATGTCAGCTTCTTGAATGAAATTCTCACTTTAGGATGGAAGTGGAAGGACTTTTCCTCTTTGGGGCTTACTGTAAGGATATATTGATCTCCTCTCATTTTCTCTAGCAAATAGAGTTGTGGTCTTTCAAACATGGGGAGAATACTCTAATTTGGGGTGATTCCAAGACAAGGAATTATAATGTCAAGGAGGGGTACCTTAGATTGAAAATGAATCAGGATGAGGATGGCACTAATCTACCATTACACGTATGCTAGAGAAAATTTTGTTTCCCAAAGGTATGAGTCTTTGCTTGGGCAGCCCTCCAAAGGAAAATCCTGACAATTGACAAATTTCAAAAAATGAGGCATCAAGGCCCTTCAAGGCGGGAAACAACTATACAAGGATTAGGATGCACCATTAATCAAGATCTTAAATTAATTAAAATTTTAAAATAATTTTTATTTTTATTTTTAACACTTTTGTTTGTGGAAGGTTAGAATTATTTATTAATTTAAAAAATTTGAAAAATTAAATTTTTTAAATTTTTAATTAATTAAATATTTTATTCAATAGTGCATCTTGATCCATGCATAGTCATTTCCTTCAAGATGTTCCTTTTGTAGATCTCAAGAAGAAACAGCCAATCACCTCCTACTGGAATGTTCCTTCTCCCAAGAGTGCTAAAGGTGGTTCTGTGTCAAGTTGGGTTGGTCGAGAACTTTACCAAATGACATTCTTAGCCTTTTTCAATCTTGGTTGGTGATTAAGAGAAAGGTTTCCTTTGGATGCAATGGAATATCTTGCCCCTCTATTCTGGTATGGGAGTTGTGCAAGGAGAGGAATATAAGACTATGTCAAGACAAGGAAACAAAATGGAAGCAACAATAGTGGAATCAATAAACAACAGACGCTCCCAACTTAATCTGAAGAACTTATCATTTGTAGAATGTGATGCTAGAATGAGAGGCAATCAACAAGCTCCAAATATTCAACCTTCAATTTGTTCGAGGGTTCTTGCCTCCCAATCAACTAGGGATGAGTGGTTGGGGCACCACCTCAGCATGGTTGGGCAAAATTAAATTTGGATGGCTCTTCGATGAGTAATTTTGGGATTTTAGGATTTGGATGTATCATCGGGGACTGGTAGGGTGTGACCATTCAAATCTCTTCTAAACCATTCCCAAATGGTACAAACAATAAGGTTGAATTCCTTTCTCTCATTCATGGACTCACTCTAAGTAAATAATTAGGAGAGACATTATTGGAGATTGAAAATGATTCCACATAAGCCATCTAAGCTTTACACATCGGATCAAGACCCAGTTGGAAGCTATGCACACTTCTAGAATGAGTCTGGGAACTATTAAGATGTTTTGACACCATTATTTTCAATCACATACAAAAGGAAACTCTGACACAGATAATTTGGCAAGTGATAGAGCACATGGATTGGGTTAATAACCATTTGGTGGAAGCCTAAAATGTTTGATCGAAGATTGCAATACAAGTGTCCCCTTATTTTCCCCACCAACATCCCATGTAGGTGTTCTTTCCAATAATTTAACCTTTATTTTTTGGCCTGACGACCTTCATTGAAAGATTACTCATACTCAAAATCAACAGGATGAGATGTATTTTTTTGTCACTAATAGCCAAGAGGGAATGTGCATTTAAGGAGTTTCATGTTATCTATCTTTTCATGATAGACCCCTAGCTTGAGTTGTGTGGCATTTTCTATTGTAATCACCTAAAAATGGACAAAGACAATTTAATAATAAATCAAAGCAAATCAAGGGAATAATTGAATCAATTGAATCATAATGCACAATTAGCCAATCAAAATTAAAATCAAGTCTTAATTCGATATCACTCAAAATTGAGAGTATTTTAATTAAGTGCAATCAAATCAAAATACAATTAATTCAATTAATTGTATAGTTTTTGGATTAAATTAAATCCAACCCATTCAAGGGGTACATGGCTAAAATAAATCAATTAAATCAATTAATAAAAATCAATTACTTTCAACAACCCAAAAGGAGAGGAAAAACAATGAACCAATGAAATTTGAGGAAAGACATTCACATGGATCAAGCCAAATTGAATCTCATTCACTCAAAGTGAAAATGAATCTCAACCATTCATCTTGTCTACTTGTCCCAAGCTTTGAGGACACAAACTTTGCTTTGTCTTCAAAGGGTGGAACCAAAGACTTAACCCCAACTCAATCATGATTAAACACAACTACACCCCCTACCATTGGAAAATCTATAAAAGGAAGGCTAAAATCCTTCATAATTCATCAACCACCTATCTGAGAATTGCATCAAACCTCTTGCAATTTGAATTTAGAAAAGAATTTGAGAGCAATTTTAGCATTTATCTTGATAATTGTTAGCTTTAGCATTGTTTTATCTTCATCATTCTCATTCTAGGACTGTCATTAGTGAGAGCTTGCTGAGAGCTCACTCATTAACATCTTAGTTAGAGAGCCATAGGATGCTCAATTAATCATTGATTTTGTTAAATAGTTCCTCAATTGTGGTTGTATTTAGTTATTATTTCACTTATTGTTGATGATTAACCCTAATTCTATGAAGGTACATTTATTTGTATACAAAATGGCACCCACCGTGGGGCTGTAAGCCTCATGTTATCATTTTTATCATTTGGATCATCTTTTGTATGCTTGTATCTGCTATTTTTCATGGAATTTTTGCAAGAAATAGGTTAAATCACGCCTACGGCCAATTCAGTCATGCCTGTAAACATTTGGATGATGCCTACCAGATCTGTATCATCGCTTATTCATTGAACATTTACACCTAGTTAACACTTTCTATTATGTCTTACATTCTTTTATGTCGTCTATGATTGAAGAAATCATGCCTACATGATAAAGTTGTATTTCCTTTACATAAAGAAGTCACGCCTATGAGTGAAGAAGTGTCTTCTGCCGATAATTAGTTGTTGCCTGTGATTAAGCTTGTCGAAGTATTTTGGATAACAAGTCACACCTAGTATCATTCTCTTAGGCTTGCTATTATTAAAGTGTCACTTTGATTTAATCTTTTTACGCCTATGAAAATATTGTTTGCACTTATCAGTAAACTATTTACGCCTGGTAAAGTTTCTGTGTCACCTGGTGCACTTGTTAGTGTCGCTTGCTAATAGTTAACTTACACCTGTAAATAATTTGATGTCACCTATTTGTTGGACAATGTCACTTTCAGTTTTCTATCTTAATTTGCTTGCAGATTGATTAATTCTGTTATCTAACTCTCTATTTGTATGTTTTGATTGTAAATGAATAGGCATCCAAAAGTGTAGAAGCCAGAAACCAGGTTCAACAAAGAAGGGAAGGCACTAGCTAAGAAGATCAAGAAGGAAAACATAGCACATGTATCAAGGTTATTCTTGAGTTAACACAAGAGGAGGATAATCAGGTATATCAAAAATACCTTGCTGTAATTGAAGCTTATAAACAGAAATTTGTCTCCCTTAATTGGATCTTTAGTCCTTAGTTCAAATTTTTGTTTGAAAATTTGCAATTGGAGTACTTAAAATTCATTACATAAATATTTTCTTTGTCAAGTTTGATTTTGGTTTCCCCTCATTGTGATTGTTAGTGTTGACTAACTTGCTAGAGGACAAACACACTTGGAAGGAGCTATTGCCAAGGTGAGTTGAAAACAATGAAATTCCTTAAAAATACCCCTAACTTCGATTAGCTACAAGAAAAAGGTATTTCTCTATTCAAGCTTGCATTTGATTAAATTACAGCATTCATTTTGATATAAGCTTGAGATAAAATAGGAAATGAATTTCACACTTCAATTTTAAGAATCTCCTTGTCAAGAGATTGGGAAAGAACAAACGTGTGTTTAAGTGTGTGGAACAAAGAAAGACAATAGGGATATGCTCTTCCCTCTTTGAGTGAACCAAACTCCCAAACTTGTCGGCCTAAGTTCATTTCTTGTTTTTCATATATATGCTAGAGCAATAGTGGGCTCGCCTCCCAAGTTTGCCTTAATGAGGCCAGTGAGAGGGACAGCCCAAAGTGGGATACGCTCGCTTTTTCCATGGGAATCCAATCCACTCTAAAATGAAACACATGTATCCTTAATGGGGTACATGACAAACAAATTTTAGTTTTTCAACCTTCCTCTAGTAGTCCTCACGGATTGCGCAAAATCATACTTTGATGCATGTGGGAAGCCTCCTTGGAGGATGAGAGATTGAAGTCTATTTGAATGGAATATATACTAAAACCTTGATAAAGTAGCAAAGACCACCTTCTAGAGCCATGTTTACGAACCAAATCTTGTGCTAGGTAGATGCTTGAAGTGTTTTCTTGTGAAAAACCCGTGACAACGTTCTACAACAAACATTTTGTGTTTAAGTGGGTAAAAGAGACAAGTGAATATGTGGTTGTTGTGTTTGAAATACTTAAACAAGTGAGAGATATCCATTGAAAAGCATCTTATATTTTTAAATCTCCTCAATAATAAAATCAACAACTCTCATATCAAGGATAAATTCCAAAAATGAACCCTTGTTGGATGCTGGTTTCCACGTGGTCACAAACATATAGGGGATCATTACCAGGTGATAGCACTATCTTTGCAAACCCAAGGCAAGAAGTGGAGTACCAAAGTGTGTTCAAAGATCCTAACCAAGAAGAAATTTTCACAAACCTATTTGAACCAAGAATTGAAGAGATGGGTGATATGAATTCACCCTATCACAATATCAATAATGCCAACTATAACCCTAAGGAAACACTTGAGGAAAGGGTTGAGAAAGTTGCCCAAGATAATGATTTCCTAGAGGTGATGGAAAAATTAATAGACAAAGATAGGGATAACTTCTTCCTAAGCCTAGCACAAAAGGGGGTAAAGCTGCCCTACGACTTTGACATTGACCAACTTAGGAAAGACCAACACCAAGATGATCCTATGAACATCATAACTAGGTAGATTAAGGCCTTTCAAGAACAAATAGATACCATGAAGAAGGCAGTTGAACCTAAGGCCTTTTCCATAGAAGCTTTGTGTCCTTTTCCCTTCGACAAAAGCTTAGCAATGGTATCTTTTCCTTTTAATACTATCTTTCCCAAATATGATAAATACATGGGTAAAACAGACCCACAAGACCATTTAAGGGAATTTTGTGCCCTAAGCATAGAGTTCATGCACAATGACACTTATCTAATGAGACTCTTTCCTAGAAGCTTAGGAGATCCAGCAATGGAGTGGTTTTCAAAACTAACTCCCGGAATAAAGTCTTTTGAGGAGTTAGCCTCCAAGTTCATAACCCATTACTCTTACAACATTGAGCATGAGATCACTATGCTCAAGTTATGCGATACCAAACAAAAAGATAGGGAGTCCTTTTTAGGATTCCTACAAAGGTGGAAGACTATTTTTGCAAGGTACCCACGAAGTATCCCGGAGAAAGAGAAGATGGAGATTTTCACCAATAACTTGATCGCTGAAATGAACTATCGATTACAACTTCAATGTCCTCCAACATTTGAAAAACTTATTGAAAATGGAGTTAAGATTGAAGATGTTTTAGTCAAAAGAGGTGAGATTAAATTATTTAAAGACAATAAATCCAACAACAACAATAACAATAATTATGTTCCTAAATATTTTAATCAAGGGTCCAACAATCACAATGATAAATCAAAATCATGGAACAAAAGTAACAATAAAAATCTTGTGAATGATGGGGTTGTGGAGTCACACAACTTGAAGTCTACCCTATGGAGTGAATTCTTCAAACAATGTTAACCAAGCAAATAAAGCTCCATATAATCCCAATAATTATAACAGCAACAATTCTAACACTTCCAACAATAAGACTTGGGATAAGTCAAAATCAAACTCCAGCTATAATAAAATGAAATTCACTCCCCTGGGTGAACCTTTGGAGAATGTACTAAGAACCTTGTTGGCTAATCAAGTTATCACGTTACCTGACATATCAAATTATGAACCCGAAGTCAAACCTCATTAGTGGAATGCATCTCATCATTGTGAATACCATCAAAAAAGAGGTCATCCAACCAACGAGTGCATGAAATTGAAGCACTTAGTTCAAGATTTGATTAATAATGACATCATCCAAATTGAAGGACCTCGAAACAATGGGGATCACATGGCCTACAAGAACCCCTTTTTGAATCATGAAAAGGAGGAGTCATCCAATACAAATCAAAACCATAAAAAGGGTAATGAAAAAGTGAATTTTTCCCACACTTATGACAACACAATAAATACAATAAGTGAAGAAGATCAAAGCATAAATGTTGTTATAATAAAAGGCAAATCAAGAGAAGCATCAACAAATGTGGTCACTAGGGGGCAAGCATCGAAAATTGTTATAGCTAATAATGCTCCAAAAGTGGTGATATCAAACCAAGCTTCCACATCATCATCAAAAAAATACAACTTGGTTGACCAATTGCAAAGAACTCCCGCTCAAATCTCTATTCTTGAGCTGCTCAAACTATCACCAATCCATAAGGATATCTTGGAAAAAGCCTTGTTGGAAACAAATGTGCCTCTAAATTTGGATGTACACAAGTTCCAAAACATGGTGGGGCATTTAATTGCACCTCATTGCCTATCATTCTCCAAACAAGATGATATGTCTCTTAATCATCCCCAAAATCTGCCCTTACACATAGAAGTGTTGATCCACAAGCATAGGGTGAAAAGAGTCCTTATAGACGCAGGTGCTGGCCTAAATATTTGTACCCTTAGCTTGGTAAAAGCCTTAGGATTTTCGGAGGAGGCTATTGACCCAAAGAAAAAGATAACCATAAAAGCCTACGATGATGAAGAAAGAGCCTCAAGAGGAGTCATAGTCTTGCCTATAAGAGTTGGTCCTATGCAAAAAGAGACCATATGCCAAGTATTGGACCTAAAATTGACTTATAAAATTTTGTTAGGAAGGCCATGGATCCACAAAATGCAGGCTATTCCTTCAACTTACCATCAATGCCTAAAATTCCCATATCAAGGGAAAGAAATAATGGTAAGTGGAGACCTCAATCCCTTCCAATATTGTAATAATGTCAAACCTATAAATGACTCATTGGTTCCACATAATGCTGAAGGGTCTATACCCAATCAAATGAAACAAGGCCAAAGTTCTAAAGACATCCCTTTGCTAAAAGGAAAAGAAAAGATGGAAGAAGAAATTTTTGTTAAAGAAACCCCAAAACTCATTAACCAAACTACATCGACTAAAGGAAAAGAGAAGGTTAATGAGGATGATACTATGGAAGAAGCAAAAGAAGACTCTATCAAAGCTATCCAAAAATATACTAAAGAAGCCCATTATCAAAAGATGGGCCTACCCTTATCCATGATGGACCTACCCTTATCACCAAAGTCCTTTGGAAAACCTCCAAGTCTACCTCATAAATATAATGAAAACTTTGTAAGGGAAAGTACATCATCCACCATGAGTGAAGAGGACAATGAAATTTTAAATTGGTTATACAAAGATGAAGAATCAAGTGCTCACATCAAGCACATTCAAAATATAACCATCCCTACTCATCAATATGGTAAAGGTTTTGCAATCATGCAAAAGATGGGGTACAAAGGTCAAGGACCTTTAGGCACAAGAAATGAAGGGCTAATTGAACCCCTAGAATCCACATGGTGAGATTCCAAGTAGAAAACAAGTTTAGGATATCTTGAAGAAGGATATACACAAAAACACTATCCCAAAGTATATGATCAAATACTAAAATTAGAATCTCATAGTGATGAGGATTCTAATGAATGGGAATGGGAGACCCTATCAGATGAGTCATGCCAAGACAAGGGTATTGATGTCATTCATACCTATGCCTCTACCAAAAATAAAGGAATAATGGCGGAATCGACTTCAAATCAAGCATCTAGTTCTAGTCAAGAGGGTCCAACTAATATGCCAAGCATAGAAATAAAAATAAACCAATGGGTAGGTGAGCCATATGTTCCTTCATGGAGACCTACTATGGAAGAATCGAATGCTAGGTTTAATCCCCACGAGTTTTATCCAACAAAAACCATAGTGGAGTCTAGTGAGGAGGATTTTGATCCTTCTTCTTTAGAGAATTTAGAGGAAGCACATGTTTGAGATCTTCAAGATACAATGTATGAACCTTCCAACAATGAGATATACACTTTAAGCCCAATCGAGACAAACCCAAGTGTTGACCCTTTAACTCTCATTCGGCCGGACCTAATTGAATGGGATACCATTGAACCTGATACCTTGCCAACTTTCTTGAATGACAACACGTTGTCCCAATACCTTCACGTGGTTGAACCTTCTTTAACCAAGGACTATCAAGAAGAAATGATCAAAGGGAGCATCCAAACTCTTAATCTAAGAAAAAAAAAATAGAAAAGGAAAAGAATCGAGTGTTGAAAACCACTTTGTGGCAACATTAGATCCAAAAGAAAGAAAAAAATAAATAAAGGATGTTTCTAAAGGTGAAAACCCAAATGAGGCACCTATAGAAGGGAGTTTTTATGTTCTATTAGATCACTATGAAGAAAGGTCTCCAATTCTAATCGAGCCAACAGAAAAGATAAACATTGGAACAGAAATAGAGCCAAAGTTCATCCACTTAGCATCATCCCTATCTAGCGAAGAAAGAACAGAGTTCATTAAGTTCTTTAAGGAAAAGCAAGTTAACTTCACATGGTCTTATGATGATATGCCAGGGTTAGACCCAAATTTGATAATGCATCACCTCAATATAAAGGAAGGAGCTAAACCGGTCAAGCAAAAACTAAGGAAAATGCACCCTCATATAGCCTTACTTATCAAAGTGGAACTAGAGAAGCTATTAAAGGTGGGGTTTATAAGAGCCATTGATTATGCACAATGGATCTCCAACATAGTACTGGTATCAAAAGCGGATAAGTCAATCAGAATCTGCACGGATTTTAGGGACTTAAAGTTGGCATGTCCTAAAGATGATTTCCCACTTCCAAGCATTGATGCTATTATAGACCTAACAACGGGACACTCCATGTTTTCACTCATGGATGGATTTAGTGGCTATAATTAGATCAAGATAGCACCTGAAGACCAAGATAAAACTGCCTTTTCATTTGCATGGGGTACATTTTGTTGGAATGTCATGCCTTTTGGCTTGAAAAATGCCGGAGCAACCTATCAAAGAGAAATGACTACAATATTCCATGATATGATGCATAAATTCATGGAAGATTATGTGGATGACATACTAGCTAAGTCACTTTCAAGAAAATAACATCTACCTATTTTGGCAAAAAAATTTGAAAGGTTAGAGGAGTTCAAAGTAAGGCTTAACCCAAAGAAGTGTGCTTTTGGAGTTCAATCTAGTAAACTTCTAGGTTACATTGTATCTGCCAAAGGCATAGAGGTTGATCCCACTAAAGTGAAGGCCATAATGGAAATGGAAGCACCTAAAACCATTATTCAGATGAGATCTTTACAAGGAAGGATACAATCCATTAGGAGATTCATCTCTCAATTGGCAGAAAAATGCCATAATTTCACCCAACTTTTGCATAAGGATACAATCTTCAAGTGGGATGAAAAATGTGAAGAGGCTTTCAACCTACTAAAGAAATACCTCATGAATCCACCAATATTGATGTCACCTATCAAAGGCAAGCCCTTAATCTTGTACATTTTAGCAACAGAGAATTTATTGGGGGCACTCCTAGCACAAGAGGATGAGAATGGAAACGAGAAAGCAATCTACTACATTAGTAGAACCTTAGTCAAATATGAGCTGAACTATACCTTCATGGAAAGGGCATGCTTGGCTGTAGTTTTTTCTTCCCAAAAATTACACCATTATATGCTAGCTCACAAGATAAGGCTCATTGCTAAAATTGACCCTTTGAAGTATCTATTAAGCAAAACAACATTAAATGGAAGATTAACAAAGTGGGTGATGATCCTAAGTGAATTTGATATAGAATATGTTGACAAAAAAGAAATTAAAGGACAAGTCATTGTAGACCAATTAGCAGAGGCACCACTTAATGATGATCATCCTATACAAGTTGAATTCCTAGATGCAGAAATTGTGAATGTTGAGGCAAAAACATGGCAGCTCTATTTTGATGGTTCCTACACTCACCATGGGTCAGGAGCAGGCATACTTCTAATCATGCCTCAAGGCTCCACTATCCCTAAGTCATACAAATTACTATTTCCATGTACAAACAATATAGCAGAATATAAAGCCTTGGTTATTGGAATCAAGTTGGCATTAGAGTGGAAAGTGACAGAATTAAATGTATATGGAGATTCACAATTAGTCATAAATCAAGTCAATGAAGAATATCATACTAAAGATGAAAAATTGGTACCTTACAAAACCATGGTGGATAATCTCAAGAAGTATTTCATAATCATCACATTTGAACAAGTGTCGAGAGAAAAGAACAAGGTAGAAGACGCTATGGAAACCTTAGCATCACTTTTGCAGATACCTGATCAGAGTGATAGATACGAGTTCTTGGTAGAAGAAGTGATTCAACCCACGTATGACCCAACCCATCCTTACACCATTTTCCTACTTACTACAACTGACTCACCTTGGTACGGACCCATTTACACTTATTTGAAAGACCAAACACTTCCTATCAATCAAACCAGAAACCAAAAGAAAACTTTCATTAGACAAGCCACCAAATACACTATAATTGCTGAAACATTGTATCGGAAAAGTCTTGATGGAATTATCCTTAGGTGTTTAGAAGAGGAAGAATAAAACTTAGCCTTACGAGAAATTCATGAAGGAATTTGTGGATCACACTCAAACGGATTATCTTTAGCTAAGAAACTTCTTAGGATAGGATATTTTTGGCCTACCATGGAAAAAGATTCTTGTAACTTTGCAAAAACTTGTAAGAAGTGTCAATTCCATGAAAATTTGATACATGCGTCGGCACAAGAACTTCTTTCAATGACCACACCTTGGCCATTCTATCAGTGGGGTCTAGATCTAATAGGAATGATTCATCCACCATCTTCAAATGGGCATAAGTTCATCATAATGGCCATGGAATACTTTCCTAAGTGGGTGGAAGTTGTACCCCTATCGACTTCAACAGGAAAAAAGATATCCTTGTTTATCCTAAATCATATAATTTGTAGATATGGCATACCTCATGCCATTATAATGGATAACGCAAGGCATTTCAAGAACAAAGACATAACGGAATTGTGCACCAAATTTCATATGATACATCATTCATCTTCAATCTATTACCCTCAAGGTAATGGACAAGCCGAAGCAAAAAACAAAAACATATTGAAAATCTTGAAGAGAACGGTGGATAATTCCGGTAGAGATTGGCATATCAAGATAAACCCGACCTTGTGGGCTTATAGAACAAGCATAAGGATGCCAACAGGGGCTACACCCTTCTCCTTAGTCTTTGGAATAGAAGCAGTTTTGCCTTTGGAGGTAGAACTTCCATCCTTAAGGATATCTATGCATGGATTAATAAATGAGGAAGACTATAGGGTTGCTAGGCTACAAGAACTAGAACTCTTAGATGAAAAATAGAAAGAAGCCTTTGATCACTTAAAGGTGTACCAGAATAAAATGTCAAGATCTTACAATAAACACATCAAGCCAAGGACATTCCAAATAGGTGACCTAGTGTTGCATGAAAATCCCAAGAACCAAGCAGAAAGAGAGAAAAAAGGAAAGTGGGAAGCAAATTGGTTAGGACCATTTCTCATTGTTGAAGATTTTGGGACCGACACATACAAGTTATTAGATTGTGATGGTGAAGAGCTCTAAGAACCCATAAACAGCATACATCTTAAGAGGTTCTATACCTAAGGTAGACAGAAGAGTATAAAGAGTATCAGATGGAGAGCATCATATTTATTGTACATAATTCAAAAGAGATCTTAAAAATACCAAAAACATTGAAAAACATTAAAATATCAAAAACATTTGAAAAGCACAAAAGATCAAAAATAATGGAAAATTGAGCATGAAGAAAGGAAAAACATTCAAATATGATCCTCAAAAAGATGTTGTCTTGGCGAAAACCTAGCAAATAGGCGCCTTGATAATATGAAAAAAAAAATTTGAAAAAAAAAGAAAAATATAAAAAAATTGAAAAAGAAGAAAAGTGCCTTGGTGAAAACCTAGCAAATAGGCACCTTGGTAGCAAAAAAAAAGAAAGAGAGAAAAGCTTTAAAAATAGAAAAAAAGAGCTTGATCCATTCAATCGGTGAAAACCTAGTAAACAGGCACCATTGAAAGTCCAAGTCAGTTGCATACTTAGAAGGTCACCTTGTTAATATTGCATTCGCCAGCATTTGTATATATTGCATAATAAAACCCCATAGTTGCATTTGCAAGTACCTTAAGATTTTGGTCACCTAATTGAAAAATTGTCCGAAGTCCCATAAATGAAATCAATATCAAACTAGGGGCAATCTACTCTCAAGGAGCAAGGATTCATCAACAAGCTTTATTCAATCAGAGAATCAATTCATCACACTCAAAATAGGAACACTTAATCAAATCTACATCCCAATCCAATGTGAGCCTAAAATGAAAATTTGATCCAAGAACTTAAATGACCTTACCCTTTATCAGGATTAAAAATTTGAAATGGATGGAACTACACTTGACCTATGGACATTGGATTTGAAAAACATGGCCAAATTTTTTTTCTAAGTGTTGACTAAATTGATGAAATCATTTCTTTCTAGCGAATTGATGAAAGTTTTAGACTAGACAAGCTATGATGAAAAGATGATATTTTCTTGATTTCTGAATGACTGTTTTAAAATCAAAGTTTTAAATCATGTATTATTTGTCTAAGGATGTGATCATCAAAGAATCATCGAGGACTTGTACATAGGATAAAATAGAGATTTCTTCTTGTTTACGCAAACAAATACCTTGGATATTTTGATCTTCAATATCATAATACCAACATCCACTTGCAACATAGAATCTGACAAAATCAGTATTCGCACTCTCATGATTAACTTCAATCAGTGATAGTCATACTGAAGAGACCGATGGGAAAGCAAGGAAAAAGGCAAAAGTATTTATATCATCATAGTTGAACTAGTGATGATTGTACTAAAAAATGAGATCCAAAACCACTCAATGATGATTATAAGCTCTAAATCTTGAATAATGATAGTTAGCTGCATACATGTTAGATTAAGTGCATTGTATATATTTGTTTTTCTTTTCTTAGCTTAAATTGCAAGGGGAAAAATGAAATGGGAGGATTTAATTCATACATCATGATTTTAGACCAAAAACAATGAAAATGAGATTATCTTTTGCATACATGCATATCATTAATCATTAGTCATTATCCAGAAAAGAAAAAGAATCATAACTCATACATCATTTGCATACAGGTAGTTACAGATAGAATAGCATACATTTGAAAAACAAAAAAACATAGGATCATCCATATCCATATGATCATAAAACAATTTGCATCCATACATTGAAAAATAGAAAACATCCCATAATATCCATACATCAATGCATCCATCTATCTATATCATAAAAATAAGATACATTGCATCCATCACATAAAGGTAAATGCATCATAAACATCATATAGCTGCACACAAAGATAATCTCATAAATCAACTCATCAATAGAGACGAAGGAATAGATCATCATATATCATCAAACAAATGTTTCTCAAAGGATCCAGTACATCAAAGTATATCCAGATACAATATCATGAAAGTGGTACATCAAAAGTTCCGATCAATCAAAAAATATGAAATTTGCAATAGAGGACATCAATGATAAATGAATATGTCATCAATCAATCAAGATCTTGTAGCACCAGAACCACCCGGATCTCTATCATCCTATAGAGGAGGAGCCTGAGAAGTGCTCACTCCGCTCGGTCTCTGAACAATCATGGCTAAAAGAAACTACTGCATCAAGGCAACAACCTGATCTAAATGCCCCATAATAGTAGAAATCTTTGTCCTCATAGACTGCATATCTCGGTCTAAAGCACCAATAGTGGGAGCATCCTATGGATCCTATCCATGATCCTATGGCTGATGAACTAGCTGCGAAATCTACTATGCTAGAACCTGCTGACCTTGAACCTATTGAGCATCATCATCCTGTTGTGCCAAGGAAACTCTCTATAACTGCACTAAAGGATCTAAACCCCCAGGAACCTGTCTAGTAGCCTCAACATGAGCCTGTCTCTGAGCTCATTGTTGTCAATGAACTCTATCCTATCTAACCACTGCTCTAGGATGAACTATCTGGACTGCATCAACATGCCTATCTCTGGCTCTATCCCAATCATGTCCATCCCTCACCTGTCCTCTACCAGCAATAACTAGAGGATCTCTACGTCCTTTGCGCCTCTGATGTCTACCACCACCACCACCATGTCGATCTGGAATAAGCTCCACCAGATTTGTGAAATGAATAAACCTATTTTGAGACCACCAATCTTGATACTCATGGGACATCCTAGCATTTGACATACCTGTCAACATCTCCCATCTGCAGAAAGGCATAGCAGCAATCTGAGCCAAGGCAAAGTGGTAATCAATACAAGGGCCCCATAAATATCTCTTGGCCTGAACTCGTGCATATAAGGCATTGCCCAGAGGCATATCCTGTATCCTACCATATTGTCTGGAAACTTGACCAAAACAAAACCAATCAATAACAGTATCAGATCGGCCAATCATCTAACGAGGACTAAACATATATGGCAACTCATCATCATCCTCCTGCCAAAGATCACAATCAAGACAGGGACGCCATGTAACCTGATCAAGATCATCTATCTGATGTCTCCAATAATCCAGATGACCTAAATGATGCTGAATCACCATACCAATATATAGAAAAGCATAAGGATATCCACGTGGCCGTCTCCTATCAGAAATAGGCCTCTTAATCGAAAGATGCTCCCAGATCCATAACTGGAGAATAATAGCACTGACAAATAAAGAAGAACTCTCTCTATACACCACCTCATGAAGATCTTGATATAACTGAGCTAGTATGCAAGAACCCCAATCAAAATGTCAAGGCTGTGCTAGTAAATCCTCTAAAATCCTACCCCAACCAACAGAAAAACCGTGACCTCGTCGGTCAAGAAGAAGTAGACCACCAATCAATGCACCTAGAACTGCAGGCAATGTAGGGAAAGAAGCAAACTATGGCCATGTGATCGTATCATCATCAATCAAATTATCCCCGAACACTCATCGGCAGTCGGTAGAATCATACACAGAGTTATAATAAACAATCTCTCCTCGACAAGGAATACATAGCAAATGATACACGTCCTCAGGCATGATTGTCATCTCACCATGAGGAAGATGGAAAGTATTGTGGTCGGAGTGCCAACGCTCCACCACAGCTGTCAATAACCCACGGTTCAGTTGAAACTGGGGAAGATTAAGAAGGAATCTCAAACCACAAAGCTCTATAACACAGTACTTAGTCACAATCAATGTCTGCCCAAGGTCAATAACCCATGATGGAACTGATCGGATATATAACACATGGAAGTTAGCCTATTTGGAAAAGAACAAAATAATCATATCAGTATATTATATCAAGGAACATCTAAAGTCGATCAAGTTATTCTAAAATCCATTTTCTCATCATGAGCACATCAAAACTCCTAACTCTATATCTTGAGGAAGGAAAATCTTTGTTTTATATCTCTAGATCTTGAGAGTAAAATATTAGACCATCACTCTATCATAATAGATTGACAAATTAACTTCGTTGGTATTACTATACTCATATCCTAATCAATTGTTTAGTTCAAATATAACTGACCTAATCATATTATTCTAATCAGTCATTTTGACATACTAAATATTTCAAAAATAGAAAAATTAAAACAAAAAATAGTCAAGTACAAGTGAAAATTCTTATAAAAAATGCTGCAGGCGGGATTTTATTCATCGCAGGTGACATTTCCTTAAGCGACACACAATTTTTGTTAGGTGACATTACTTTTGTCTCAGGCGACAAATTTTTCACAGGCGACACTAAATTGACTTAAGCAACACTAAAACATTCCTAGGCGACATCTAATTGCTAGGGTTTCATAGGCATAAAAACTTAAGGAATCTGGTTTTTAAAACCTAAGTCTACGGATGAATCATTTAACCTTAGGCGATAATGGAAATTTGATAAGCGACATTGAAATACTCATGAGCGATACTAAAAACTACGGATGCGACATTTAATAGTGTTAGGCGACATTGAAATTTGCATAAGCGTGAATTAAATATTTCAAAGCAGCGATGAAATTGGGAAATGCAATAAATGCTAATTAAGGAGCAATAAATGCAATACCAAGGTTTGAAAAGTACTTACCAGAGGTCCATAGTCAAGTGGCCTCGCATATCTCTGACAATGCTCAAATCGATGCTCTCGAATAGGCACAACCATCTCGAAAATCCAAGCAGAACCAGAGCAAAATCACAAAAGTCAAAAGTGAAAATGAATAGTAAATCTAGGTTTTTCAACCTATTTAAGCTAAATTTGACCTAATTTTGAGGTAAGAAATGACTTTGACCTATATGAATCTATTGCATTGACCGGGGCAAATTGAAAAGTGTGGCATATCATAAAAAGTGTTTTTCAAAAATGAAAACATATCAATCATTTAAACCTATCCATCGAAAACAACAATAAGTTTCATTTCTGAGGGGGCATACCATCAGATAATCAGATCAACATCATCAGTAACATCAACAAAAAATCAAGGGACTGATCATCAAATCAAATCGAAAGCTATTATCAGAAAAATTTTCATAATCAAACGAAAGGGGCATAATATCAATCATCAAATCAAACATCATATCAGGATCAATCAGCAAATCAATCATCATATCAAGAATGATCATCAGAACCACATCAATCAGGAGATTTTCATATCAATCATTATCTGCATCAACCTCATATCAAAAATTAGAGGATCGACCATCGAAAGACATTAAAAATGAACATCAAAGATCGACCATCAATGAATCAGGACCTATCAATCAAGAAAGATCAGAGTATCCTTTGAATCAACATGCTTTGCACGTCAACTCAAAGAGGGGCATTTGTAATCACCTAAAAATGGACAAAGAAAATTTAATAATAAATCAAAGCAAATCAAGGGAATAATTGAATCAATTGAATCACAATGCACAATTAGCCAATCAAAATTAAAATCAAGTCTTAATTCGATATCACTCAAAATTGAGAGTATTTTAATTAAGTGCAATCAAATCAAAATATAATTAATTCAATTAATTGTATAGTTTTTGGATTAAATTAAATCCAACCCATTCAAGGGGTACATGGCTAAAATAAATCAATTAAATCAATTAATAAAAATCAATTACTCTCAACAACCCAAAAGGAGAGGAAAAACAATGAACCAATGAAATTTGAGGAAAGACATTCACATGGATCAAGCCAAATTGAATCTCATTCACTCAAAGTGAAAAGGAATCTCAACCATCCATCTTTTCTACTTGTCCCAAGCTTTGAGGACACAAACTTTGCTTTGTCTTCAAAGGGTGGAACCAAAGACTTAACCCCAACTCAATCATGATTAAACACAACTACACCCCCTACCATTGGAAAATCTATAAAAGGAAGGCTAAAATCCTTCATAATTCATCAACCACCTATCTGAGAATTGCATCAAACCTCTTGCAATTTGAATTTAGAAAAGTATTTGAGAGAAATTTTAACATTTATCTTGATAATTGTTAGCTTTAGCATTGTTTTATCTTCATCATTCTCATTCTAGGACTGTCATTAGTGAGAGCTTGCTGAGAGCTCACTCATTAACATCTTAGTTAGAGAGCCATAGGATGCTCAATTAATCATTGATTTTGTTAAATAGTTGCTCAATTGTGGTTGTATTTAGTTATTATTTCACTTATTGTTGATGATTAACCCTAATTCTATGATGGTACATTTATTTGTATACATCTATGGCCAACAAAGGACATTTTAATTAATAAGCTCCTTCATTACAAAATATTTAGGGCAAAATGCACGCAAATGGGTTTTGTGTTAGCCATATTTATAACTGCCTAGTCCCTCAACTAGCATCCGCATTTGTATTCATGGACACCTTGATTCGATATGAAGCAGGAAATGATAGATGTCCTTCCTAGGTTTCATCTCTAATTTGAGGCTCAAGTCGGTTCGTAAATAATCAAGGCTTCTTTCCATGGAAGGTATCAGGATGGATTTGGGTGAGGAGTTCCTCCCTTCCATAAAAAGGCACCAAAAAAATAATGACATATCTTCATGTTTCCTAGTCTCTCCTTGATCTAAGCAGGATGAAAGTGGGTATTTTAGTTATTGTTTAGTGAAGTATTTAAGGAAGAGTTTCTTTTGGATAACATTGAATCAATGGTATTCATGGAGTTGGAAATTGATATTATGTGGCCTAATGACCTCTCAAATATGTTATGGTTGGACACTGTAATGGTTAAGCAACCCTTCATTTAGAACCTAGATCTAATTGGCCTAGCTTATCATCACAACTAGGTTGTGTTGGGTAAAAAAATTGAGGAAGAAGGTTGGAGTAGATGTGGATAAACATATATAATGGATAAATAGGTTCGCAGAGGTGGCATTCTCTAATCCATTTTATGTAGAGGCTTGAATGTGGTTTTGGCTCTAGTTTTTGGGATTTTTTGGCCGAAGAAATGTTTTTCTACAGTCTTCATGATGGGTGCTAGTTGGACCTTCGATAGGTTTGGGGAGAGTCCATTATATGGGCATTCCTAGTTTTAGGCCCAAGTCTATATTGTTATTCATGTGACTGGCCCTCTCTTTAGATTTCTAGGAGATATGGGATTGTTTTGGGGATGGCCCCGCTTTCATGTTTTGGGGCAGTATTTGGTAGTAATCTTTTTTCTTTTTCTTTTTTGGGTAAAACAAATTTCACTTGTTGGTCAACAATGTCTTTCAATATAATAACTAAATGTAAAATTGTTTTACATTTTACAGATAATTTTTATAAATGATGAAGGGTGCTCCCCTTAATACCACAAACACATAACAAAAACAGAGAAACAACAACAATATGCAAGAATAGAAAAATGGGCTTCTTATTATCTCCACAAATGTGGAATTACAAACTTTCAAAATTACAATATGCAAAGCCACATGGGCATTCCCTTACAATATTTTGTAGGACAAAGCCTCAAATCAATACCCAGATCTACTACACAGAACTACCCCGAACTACCTAAGACAACACTACGGGCCTTCCTTATATAGGCAATTTCCACCGCCCAAGAAGGTTCCATAAATTTAGCCTTTTAGGCTGACTAAACATAGAATTATTTATTTTTCACAATTATTACAATAGGGTCAGCTCAAAAGAAATACAAAATATGATTTTAGGTAACCCAACTTCCGGAGGCCATAACTTTTTAACCATAGCTCCATTTTTCTATTGTAACCACTTTTCCATAACGCCATGATGAGATCTACAGTGCCTTACATGCGCTAGTGCCAGTCAACCAGGAGTCGATCGCGATCTGGAGCCTCTAAGGCCTTCAAAATTGACCTGAAAGATTTCATACCCAAAAACCTCAATAACTTCACCAATACAAATGATGTGGCAATGAAACTCAACTGATAGGCTGGAATGACTAAGATGAACCTCCAACTGTGAAATCAGAACATTTTGAGATCATATGACCAACTTACTAAAAATAGTAAGTTTCCATAAATAGCAGCTCTGCACAAGATAGCCCTTATTGAAAAAACAAACAGAAATATTTTTGGGTGATGCAAGATTGCTCTTACACCTAGGATGCTCCTGCATCAGACACCCGGGGTAATTTGAGAAGTGACCCTGTCACGACTCAGGTGTGCAGAGGAAAACCAAGACAGTTAACCTCCTCCTTCGTTAGCCATGATGAATCTTCAACAGGTCGTTCTTTCCATTTGACCAAATATTCTTCATATGTCTTGTTCCTTGTGCTTCTGCCAACATGACTATCCAGTATGTCTTCAATCTCCTTGATATCTGAACTGGTTGCTGGAATACTCCACTGTGCTGCTGTAACCTCATCTTCAACACCTCCTTCATGATACTCTGTCAGATTTGAAATGTTAAATACTGGTGAAATATTCAGCTCAATAGGCAATTCTACCTCATACACATTTCTTGAATCATGCTTCTTTACTATCTTACATGGCCCAAACTTCTTCATTTTCAACTTGTTATATGTACCAACTGGAAATCGCTCCTTCCGCAAATGAACCATGACTTCATCTCCAACATGAAATTCCTTATGCCTCATTTTCTCATCTACCTTAGCCTTATACTGCACATTCATTTTGGAAATGTGTTTCCTCACCTCCTCATGGATGTTCTTCAAATGTTTTGCAAAATCCTTAGCTTCAGCGCTACTTATTTCTCCTTTATCTATTTTTCTCAACTCAGATGCATTTCTGGGACTACTTCCATATACAATCTGTGGATGATGTGATGAACTAAACTTCAAATATGTCTTCAACTCTTCACTTTCTGCTAGTGTCATTCTGTGTGTTGCCTTATTTGGCAAACTAGCTCCTGGAATCAAGTCCATCTGATGACTGATCTTTCTTACTGGTGGTAATCCATCAGGCACATTATCGGATACAATATCTTGAAACTCATTCAATAATTCTGCAACTTCTACAGGTAAATCTTCTACTTCCTCTTTCCCAGCCTTTGGAATTAAGGTAAAACACATATGCTCATGCCGCATACCATCTAAGAAATTTCCTCTATCAACAAAAGTTATTCTTGCATTACCACATACCTTTTCTTATGTTTCCTTCAATGGTTTTAGCTTATGTCACACTCCATCCTTTGTTAGGGAATAGGTATTCACATGACCATCATGTATAGCACATCTGTCAAACTACCATGGTCTACCCAACAACATATGACATGCATCCATAGATATGATATCACATAGTACCTCATCATGGTACCCGCCAATCTTGAACTTTACTAGGCATTGTTCACTGACCATGACCTTGTGGTCATCCTGCACCCAGGCAACCCAATATGGATGTGGGTGTTTCTGTCTCTTGAGCTTCAACTTTGTCACCATCTCTTTTGATACCAAATTTTCAGTACTACCACTATCAATAATCACATCACAACACTTACCCTCACACTTGCACCTGGTGTGAAATAGGCTCCTCCTTTGTTCAGGTTCATTCTCACCACTCAGCAGGACTCTTATGTTAATCAATGTTTCTCCTATTTTCGCATCTTCAAAATGTGATGATCTAGCATCTTCATCTACATGCACAACTCTAGCCTGGCCTTCATTTCTCCTATTTGTCCTTCCTTGGCATTGAGGACATTCAAATGCCCTATGACCTTCTTCTCCACAGTGAAAACATGTTCCACGGAAGCCTCCTCTTCCAGATCCTTGTCCTCTTCCTCTTCTTCTCTGATCTCTATTATTATGATCATGGAAACGATTGAACTTATCTCCTCTCTAATTCTAATTGTTACTAGCCTCATCTTGCTTTTTCGGATCTTCATTTTGATCTTCATATGACCGTCCACCAAATATTCCATCACGACCTCTTCCGCTTTGTCTACTCTCAAACTTCTTGTTCAATTTTTCCTCTACTTTTAGGGAAAACTGGTATGCCTCTTCAATACTGTTCATTAGAACCAGATTTAATTCTTCCTGAATGCTCGGCCTGTATACTCCTGAACAGATCTTCCTGCTTGCTTCAAACTTTGCATCTTCCTCAATAGGTCAAGCTCATAATCAACAGGAATGAACTGTTGCTTCAATTTATCCACCATTCGATCCCATCTTGTGATTTTATCTTTCCCTCTTCTATTTCGCTCTAATTGAATCTCTTGCCACCAGATCTTCGGATGACCTTTCAGTCTAGCCTTCATGAATTTGACCCTATCAGGACCCTCAATATCTTCATACTCAAAATATTCTTCACATTCATTGATCCAATCGATCAATTCTTCTGGGTTAAGATTTCCTGAAAATGCAAGAACCTCAATCTTAAGTCTTTTCCCGATCTTGTAAATGGCCCGGAAAAGTCTTTCCTCTTTCTGGTTCAAAATTTTGCCTTCTTGATCAAAATTTCTTTCTCCCTCGGCTTCATCCTCACTTTCGTCTCTGACATTAAGATTCATTCTTCTGCGAATCTCCTCTTGCAATGCTCGCACTTGTCTCTGCAGTGCCCTAACCTCAGGTGTTACAACACCAGCTCTTCCGCCACGTTCCCTTCGTGGAGGCATTTTTGTGATGCATGCTGAAACCCTAACCACGGTCCTGGTGCAAACTGCCTCACAATTGGCGATTTGTTTACATAGAAACCCTAACCCACGGTCTTGGTGCAAACTGCCTCACAATCGGTGATCTATTTACACACTCAGGAACTCCTGCTCTAATACCACTTGATGAAGGGTGTTCCCCTTAATACCACAAACACATAACAGAAACAGAGAAACAACGGCAATATGCAAAAACATAAAAATGGGCTTCTTATTATCTCCACAAATGTTAAATTACAAACTTTCAAAATTACAATATGCAAAGCCACATGGGCATTCCCTTACAATATTCTGTAGGACAAAGCCTCGAATCAATACCCAGAACTGCCCCGAACTACCTAAGACAACACTACGGTCCTTCCTTATATAGGCAATTTCCACCGCCTGAGAAGGTTCCAAAAATTTAGCCTTTTAGGCCGAATTATTTATTTTTCACAATTATTACAATAGGGTCGGCTCAAAAGAAATACAAAATATGATTTTAGGTAACCCAACTTCTGGAGGCCATAACTTTTTAACCATAGCTTTGTTTTTCTATTGTTACCACTTTTCGGAAATGTCATGACGAGATCTACAGTGCCTAACATGCGCTAGTGCCAATTAGCTAGGGGTCGATCGCGATCCGGAGCCTCTAAGGCCTTCAAAATTGACCTGAAAGATTCTGTACCCAAAAACCTCAATAACTTCACCAATATAGATGATGTGGCAATAAAACTCAACTGATAGGCTGAAATGACTAAGATGAACCTCCAACTATGAAATCAGAACATTCCGAGATCAAATGACCAACTTACTAAAAATAGTAAGTTTCCATAAATAGCAGCTCTGCACAAGATAGCCCTTATTGAAAAAACAAATAGAAATATTTTTGGGTGATGCAAGATTGCTCTTACACCCAGGATGCTCCTGCATCAATAAATAAATAAATCATTTAATAATTTTTTTAGTAAAATTAACTTTATATAAAAAAATGATTAAAAAAAGGCAAGTGACGGCAGGGGGCGTTGCGACCTTGACTGACAAGAGGTTGTGGCAAATGGAAAAGTGTGTCCCACCACTCTACCACCCTGCAGGCCAAAGTGCTTGACAATTGCCCTGCATTACCCGTTGGGATTAAATTATTTTTTAATAAATAACAAAAGAAAAATCATTTTAATTTGTTATTTTCTATAAAAAAAAGATTTTTTTCTAAAAAAATGTTGACTTGTACTATCAATTTTTTTATGATGCCAACACGATGAAGGGGACTATACCATCATATAGGTGCATTAATGGCAACACCAAGAGTGCAAAATTTTTACTTGGCTTAAGGTGACAGTGTCTAATTTCAATAAATCGATTGTTGATCTTAGCTGATTAGGGCCTCCCAAGTGTGATGGCAAGGCTGGAAACCACATGCAAAATTTAAATCCTCATAGATTTGGCCCAAAGTGCTAAAAAACTACAGGTACCTCCTAGGCTAGCAACCACATGCAAAATTCAAATCCTCATAGATTTGGCCTCTAATGTCCGATTTAGATGAAACAAAAGGCAATCTCAACTGATTAGAATGTTTTAAATCCAATGATAGCCTCAAATTTGCACCAACATGCTCCAATTTTAAAATATAATACAAAGCATCTTGTTTCTTTTGTTAGTGATTCTCCAGTCCTCCACCTTTCCGACGAAAGTGTAGGGCCCATATATGCTATTCTAGGTAGAAGATCCTTCATTTGCAGAATTATGGGGAGAAACATGTCTTTGGAATGTTTTAGATGGATGGATGGATGGATGAATCCTAGTACAAGGTTGGTTGTCCTTATTTTACTCGGCTAGATGAGGTTTTTTTTATGGATAGGGATTCTATGAAACAATGGTCCTTAATTCTTTGACAAGCATAGCATCTTCACGTGTCTAGAAAAACCTTCTTCAATCTAGAACTAATGGATTATTTCCTAAGTTCCCTTATGGATTAGTTTTTACAACCTTCCTCTCATTAAAGATCAAGATTGTCTTTCTTCCAAGTCTATGGCATCTCCAAAGTTTAACTTTATGAAAATAGATTGGGCACCCATGATTCAAATTTTGTTTGGCAAATCCATAGAGCTATTATGTGACTACTTGTATGGATTTGAATTGTTACTCTCCAATTTTTGCCAAGAATGGTTTGGATGTCATTTTTTCAAATATTGGTTTTTCTCTTCCCTCTCCACTTAAGATTTTAGAGTTAACACAAAAGTACAAAAAATAGCGCAAAATTTTGAAACAAGGCTTAGCAAGGATGACTATGTGTTCTCATCATTAAAAGAATATGGCTTATTACCCAATGAAATTATTACCTTTTTGTAGACTAAACTAAATTGTGACCCATTAAGCTAAGTTGCAGTTCAGGTTCGGGTTCAAGAATCCAATTCAATGGTTCAACTAATTTTTTCTTGGGGGTTTGGGTTTGTTAGTACAAAAAAATGTAAAAATCATATATAAGTTTAACTCTATTTTATAAGTATTTAAATAACAGAAATAAAAATGCAAAAATATCGATTGCGTTATAAGTTTTGCCAATGACTTAGAAAAGAATAACTATGTGAGTAGATTTGTATTCATGTAGAAAAGTAAGTGCAAAAGTGAGATCTAAAGTTGATTCTAAAAGAAGAGGTTGGATAGAGCACCAATTTGTGAATTGTGAAAACATTGGCAAGCTATTCCTATAAAGAGTAATTGACATGAGCGGATTGAGAGAATCTAATATTATTTGTGATTTATAGTTGCCATGAAGATCAAAGGAATGGATATAAGTCGTAGAGTTATGGTTGCTAGTTAAAGTGAGTTGCAAGTCAAGTAGATCATCTTGTAAATGGAAATATTGACAGTGAGGCAATATGTTGATGGTGTATAAAATTGATAACTAAAGTTGATTGTGAAAGAATAGGTTGGACAGAGCAGCATTGTATGAGGCAATCTACCTAAGGTGTGTGAATTGTAAAGACATTGGAAAGAAAACAATATTCTTGTAGAAATCCATTTATGTGAACAACTTGAATGCCAAGATTTGAGACAATCTAAGTAAGAATTTACTTACTATTTATACTTGTCATGAAGATCAATGGAATGAATATGATTCCTAGAGTTACAGTTCCTAGTTTGAAAAGACATCCAAAATGAAATGGGAAAAAGTAGAATTGATGATAAAGACTATAGTATATAGATTGGAGAAGTTATTAAGCCGATAGGCTTTCTCTCGGGGAGATGCCCGTCAGAAGTTTCAGACAATCCGACAATCTTACGCCTGAAAAAAATTATCGGTAGATTCGACTGCCAGAATCTGGGCCTCTGTTGGGAAATTCACCACCAAGCTGCTTGCAGGGGAGAATAGGGTTGTCTCTACCACCAAGCATATGGATTGATATGCCAGCTCAAGCGTGCGGGAGTTGGACACCAGGAAATTTGATGAGATGACATCTATTTGATGCAACTGTCAAAAAGTACACATGCCTTGTCTATGCTTTGAACTTTTGAGTGCACATCTACCAGCACGTAGCTAGCATTAAGCTTCTCTTCCTCGCTGAAGCCTTTCGTGGCAGCACCGAGCTTAGAGAATGTGAATTTCCTCGGTTCTTGACAGGATAGTGCTATTTTTCTTTTGTTCTCAATTGTTGATGAGAATCCCTTTCTATTGATGTGCTGCCACTGCAAGATGCTAAGAAACCCTAGGGCACACAATACAGCCATGCCTGGAAAGATGATCACCATGATAATTCTTCTAAAGCTTCTTTTCTATTTGAATTTTTCTTCGGGGATCCATTCCCAGACCCTAGATTTCCAAAGATTATATATGCAAATTTTGAGATGTCATTTTTGGTTAGCCCACACTGCTTCTCTGTAAGATATTCTTGATAGTGGAAAGAAGAGAGAACATTCTTGTAGAGGATTTCTAAAGAAACAATCGAAGACCACAAAAATCATCAAAACATTGTCATTCATCACGCTAATCAAGGTATGATTTGTGGCTAATATATCCAATAGTTGTTTGTTTGGGAAGATTGAAATTCATTTGGGTGCATAAATAACTTTGGCATTAATGAAAATTGAGAAGGCTCTCAGAGGGTGAGGCGGCTGAGGAGAGGAGACGCGGTAACCATTGGTAGTTTGATATAGCATGTTTGCACCATCATGGCTTTCATGCCACGTAATCCTATACGCCACCAGAGGCGATGCCCGAATTCAGGTTGTGGAAAATAGGGGAAGATGGGTGTTCGACGGAAGAGTTCAGGAAGGGCAATTCCTCGTCATTCCTTAGTTTTACGCTTTTGTGAAGAGGGATGCCGACCAGGGCTTCGAGTGGTCAGTGGATTAACATCACCACAAGCCACAGGTGAGTTCAATTTCACTACTTTTCTTCTAGAATATAAGTAGCAAAAGTTTACTGAGGGTTGTAATTGATTGAATTTTATGTGCAGTCCAATCCGGTCAAGCTTTACTGGAAGAAACTCGGTGCTTAAGGGGATGCCTCAGGAGGTTGTGATGCATGCGTACAACATTTCAAGGAGAGAAGCTCATGAAGTGAGGTAGAATAGAGAGCATGAGTTCCTCATTCTACCTCCACGTCAACAAGAATATGAAAGAGGAAGATCAAACCAGTGATGGAATGAACGGATACATGTAGAGAGAGAACGTCATCTTAAGTTCTTTGTTTTCTCTGTCTACTCTAAGGGCCCGTTTGGTGCATGGAATTAACTTATCCAGAATAGGCCTATTCTAGAATAAGGACCTATTCTCGGATTAATTAATCCTCAAAATGAAAGTTGGAATAATCTATTTTGCGTTTGGATCCCATAATGTGAAATTGGAATAAGGATTATTTTATATTTTTTTAATTTTTAATTTTTGAACTTATCATTTTTGTTGTTGGTTTTTTAATTAAAATATATATGTATTTTTAACTTATATATTTTTAAATTAAAATATGTATTATTAACTTAAAAATTTAGATTATAAAAAAAATTATAAAATAAAAAATTGTAAAAATAATAAGATTATAATCCCTTAACTGTTCACGCACGGACCGGAAAAACTTATACATTTTGTTGTAATTTCAAATCCATGAAAAGCTTCCTAGAATAAAATGAATTCCAAGTTTTATTTGGAATTAATTAATGCAAGCATTGGACCGAAAATGGGAATTAGTTTTCTAATTCAAGAATTCAAAAAATGCCACAAACAACAAATTATTTTATTCTCGCATTAAATAATTCCTATTCCAAGTTAATTCCAGACGCCAAACAAGCCCTAACGGAGATGAGGCTCTGTCATCCTCATTCCTCCTCTAATTAAATAAAAAATAAAGTTAATGAATAAAAAATTTGTGCCCTCATGCTTGCATTGCAAGATTTTCTAATACAAAAGAACATGCCTTTGTAGAGCTAAGGATGAACTTGATTTCTGGTATATATATAATATTAGGGACTAAAGGTATATGGGTAATTTAAATAACATTTTTCTCTAGAGTATTGGAAATTTTTTGACAAAGACACGATACACAACTAGGTCATCACATCACATCTTGCATTGACATCATATTATAAAGGGCACATAAGCATTAGACTACGTTCATATCAAAGGGTTTGATTTGATTTGGTCTTATCTAGAGAATCATAATAGTTTTTTAACATTGAACATATCATCATAATGAACTATCATAAGTGTCATAAGGGAGGGACACTCAAACAATGAATGTTCGCCTATTATATAAATGTCTACAAACTATTCATCATCATAATGAAGTCATAAGGGAGGGATACTCAAACAATGAATGTCTACATATTATATTTGTCTACAAACTATTCAACTAATGACTACACATCAATGCTTTGTCAATGCGGAAATAACTCACTAATGCCTTATCAAATAAGTTTGTAATGAACAACAATTCTTGATACATATTATTCAATGTAATTCTAATCAATACCTTATTATAAATGAGGAAATGAGGAAACATCTGATTGATGCCTTTATTAAATAAGTTTGTGATGAACAACAATTCTAATAGAGAAAATAGAGAAAATATCTTGACTAATGGCTTAACAATTCTATTAAGTGGTCAACAATTCTAATAGAGGAAACATCTTGACTAACGCTTTAACATTGACTAATGCTTTAAAAATACTATTAGGTGGAAAATGAATAACAATAAGCAATAATTCTATTAAGTGGATGATAATTCTAATAGAGGAAACATCTTGATTAATGTCATTTTTTTATGGTTTAATTTTTTCAATTGGAAACAACAGTCGGAATTCCTATGCCAACACACAAATATGGGTGTGTTGTCTTTATTAATGTGAAAATACTTTCGATAAAACTAGAGTGAAAAAATATGTTTCACGTAGTGGAGGTGATGATATAATTAGGATCAAAGGGGTCTATTGAGAAAACATATACTATTTCTATTAGGATGGGACGGTTGCCCTTGAACATCGGGGATTAAGTGTAGGTTTTGACGAAGGTAATTGAGACTAAACGTAGAAGAATCCAGATGAAAGAAAGAATGATCCAGACCGTGAAAGCCCATTTGAATGTGTTCAAAGAGAAATAATAGAGAAGAAATAAATAAATATCAAAATAATATACCATAGAGTATTATGTTGGCTTAATTTCAGATAATGTACTCTATTATGTTGGCTTGATTTCAGATAATGTATCTTTGATTTGAAAAGTTTATTGCTTTACATGTATTAGAGTGTTGAAACATAAACATTTTGGCATTCATAGCATTGTGTTTGGTAAGGTATTTGCAGAGATTTCTTCTTTTATACCGAAACTGTATAACTCTCGGCTTAGGGAGTATAATAACCATTCAAAATGTAGCATCTTCCATATTTGTATTGATTAAGACCCCATATTTGGTAAGGAAAAGGGTCATGATATATACTATTTGTTCCAAGAGTTGCAGGAGGCCATGCAAGGTCTGAAACGTGCCTTGACCAAGAGGAGGCTATTGTGATCGATCTTTGTGACAACAGTACAGAGATAGGAGAAGTTCGGTGGACTTTGTCCATACAGAGAGTTGGAGTTTGTTTTGAGTATCATGGGTAGTGACGAGTCAAGAAGTGACTAAAGGATCATGGAGATTGAGTGTCCAAGATAGAGACAACTTGGTGATTGTTTAGAGGAATAGGTGATTGTCATGTGTTGACAGTATTTAAGAATGTTAAATAGTGTTTTTGGTTGGGATTTGAGTTTGAGTTTGTGGATGGTTGTTGGGAATGTATGGATAAAGTCTAGAAGGTTTTGAGGGTTAGGAACTCGGGGTTAAGATTTGATGCAAAGAGAAACTCCTATTTGTAAAGGCAATAGGATAGTGTGTTTAATGACATAGTTGGTCTAAGCATGGTAATAGCCTTAGACAATGAATGGCGAGTGATGATGGGTCCATAGAAGCAAATGATGATCCTAAGTGTGTGAAAGAGGTTGAGATGTTGTCATGGGATGTTGGAAAAAGATGAGCATGCAGTCAAAGGGTATGAGGATAGAGAAAAGGGACATTGGAATCTCATGAAGACAATCAGTGAATGAAATGTGATCAGTAAATGAATGTAATCAAAGATTGAATACGATCAATATTTAGAATTTGGAGTACAGTGGAAGGGAGAAATAGCCAATGATTAGGTTCTGACCACTAATAGGTCTTGGAAGTGTGAGGATAGTGTGCAGGATCCTTTTGTTGATCCCAGTTGGTGAATTAGGATAAAGTCTTGGATGAAGACAATTGATGTGAGAAGTTGTATCTCCCTAAAACTTTAAAGAATTCTTCCTTAATGAATAGGACATGTGGTGTGGTCTCACTTTGCTCTACATCACTTTCCTTGGAAAATTGTAAAGAATTTAAGCTTGAAATAGAAAAAAATTCAAAAAGAAGTGACATAAAAACTTCTCACCGTACCATAAGAGAATTGAATAAACATAAGTTACAAATCAAATAAACATATTCAAATAATCATATAAAAATTAATTTTATTATCTTTGAATTTATATACATAGTTAGTAGTGATCTCTTAGCCATTTAATTTTGAAGTTTTAATTAAAACTCAACAAAATTTACAAGATTTTTTTATCTTAAATGTAGAATTTGCACGAATTTGTTCTATATATATAATTTTCATGGGCTAAGTACATATGTTGAGGCACTTAGAGATGTCATAATACGTTCTATTATGATCACTTATAAGTATTAAAAGTACTAGATAGTAACATAGATAGATGGATAGATAGGTAGATAGGTAGATAAATAGATAGGTAGAGAGATAGAATAATTCAAAGTGAAATAGAGGAAATATGATATAGATAGAGAGAGGTGAAAGGTAAAGAGAGGGGTAAAATAAGATAGAGATAGGGAGGGAGAAAGATGTGTCTATGCGTGTGAGCAAAAGAGGTATAATGGTAGGGATAGGGAAGTAGATAAGAATAGTTTATGAGTTTGATATATGTTACTATCGGCGTAACCCTTGCACCCCTCAAAGGTGCAAGTGCTAGTTATAGATACCCACAAGAAGTAAAGAAGGAATGGTGGATTCGAATTAGAAAAAGAATAAAGAGGACAGGGGAAAGGTCAAAGCAAGCAGAATTGGGATTTGTAATATACGGTTGAAAGGAGTCAAAAGATGTGTGCAAGACAACCAGCATTGAGAAGAGTAGAAGAAAAGTTGCCTTGTAGTAGAAAATGATTGTTCAAGAGAATGTGGAGAACAAAGAAAGTCCGGAATGTTAAGAATTTTGATTTTATTGATAGAGTAAAGAAAAAAGATATTGATAAATAAATTTCAAGATAGATTAACAATTTTTGAAGGAGATGAATGACGAAACCCTATATTTATTTTTGATAAGCATAAAGAAATGGGTAAAGTATAGAGATGTCTAATGAAAAGAAGCAGAGGATGAGTTTCAAAGTGTTTCTAGAAATGGAACAATGATGTCTAATGAAACCTTGAGAAGTATAATAAAAAAGAGAGAGAGATATTAGGAGTAAACAAGGGCTGCGCTACAGTTACAGTCCCTGCATAATGCAAAAAAATGGCACAAATGTATCAATTAGTTAATATAAAATTGTTGTTGCTCAGTGCAATTATGAATGTCAAGAACCAAATCTTTCCAATAGAAACTAAATATATGAAATTCTTTCAATTGCTAATCATTAAAAGAATTGCTACATCTAGTTTGTAGATTAGATTGGAGATTTGTTGGCTAAAAAAATTGACTGAATATATAAACCATAATTTGATGAAATTTAGAACAATAATTTGAGCAACCTTATTTCAGTAAAACCCTCTTTAAAAAAGAAACAAAAAAGAATATTTTACAGCCACAAATCAGTGTTTTGAACTGTTCCAATTGAATACCCCTTACCTTCATCACTAATAGAATATTTCTATTTTAAAATTCTTCCAGTTTGTCTTTGCCATAAACACAGAAACATACAAAAACAGCCATAGATAAAACCACTGAACCAATAACTTCATTCAGCAGATAACAGAACTATTTTACAATGAAATAAAAACAACAAAAATTGAACTGCCTGGGTAGAATTAGAAATAAAACTCGCTGAAACCATAGCAAGCACTTTATCTCAAGATCCTGCACACTTGTGTCATGCTGTCAACAATGCCAATGAAAAATTTAAAAAGAGCTTTGAGGAAACATATTATATAATCCTATTGAAGAAGAGTTCTTTTTGAAATGAGATGAACCAAAACCACTCTCCCTTCTCCTACTTCAATCTATTTACAATAAAACAAAGAATAAATCTAAAAAATATAACATGACAGAATTACTAGATTTTTGAGCTCCAGACCCAATTTTTTTGCAGCCTCCTCCATGAAGGAATATTGGAGGCCAATCTAAGATTTTGTTTTCATTTTTGCCCCTTTGCTTGACAATGGACATATATGCAAAATATCTCAATGTAGAGAGGGTGTGTGGATTGTTTCTGTAGAAACGTGGAAGCATGTCCAATCACTTTGGACAACTAATATGTAAGAAGTTTTGCATTTTAAGATGTGAAAACAAAAGTTGAAATGGGGAGAGATGTCCTGAAGACAATATATTTGATTGCAGATGAAAGAGGCAAATTGTGTGAAATTAAAGGATATAGAAGTTCAAGCGTAAGATATTAAGGATACTAAAGAATAATAGTTTAGAGAATGAAACGGATAAGAAGAATCATAAAGATATGAAGAATACCGAGGCTAGAGATAAGATTGTCAAAGGGGTGGCAGATATGACATCAGGAAATTGGTAGTCGTAAAAGTTTGGAACAATTTGTGGAAGATGGTGAAAGTAATGTGGAGAAAATCCATGTTGGAGTGAAAAATAGTAAAGGAACACATGGATAATATGACAAGTATGAGTTTGATAGTAGACATAAGAGATGAAAAGTTGAGAGGTATAGTAGTAGTAATTATGTAGAAGGCAAAGCAGTCGGTGGAAGTGTAGAAATTGAATATATTGAATAATAGATTTCAACATACCTTGGGCAAGTGGATATATATATATAGTTACATGGGTACTCATACGGTCATACTTATACTCTTAAGATGCGTATCGGCAACTGGTATGTGTATTTCGTATTAAGTACTCAGTGGAGAGCATCATAGCTAAAATTCTTAAGATTAAAAAAAATTATTTTTTCTTCAGTTTTTTGTTACATATCAGCTTGTTATTTATCAAGATAATTTTAATATGTAATTACCAATCAGTTTGAAATTTTGATACAATAATTGTATATTAACATTTCAATCTGTGTACTTAATCTTCAAAGTTATGTTTGACAGTAAACTTTATTACTATTCTTGTTTTGAAAGCTCAATGTCATTATATTTTCAGATTTTCTATAAATTGTTAAATTATATTAAAAAAAATTGATGTCTCCAAGTACCTCCATCTCCTATTTGAAAACTGTACTGGTACTTGTACCTATCTTTGAAATATCCAAATACTCTTATTTCCGTACGACTATGAATTATGTGTGTGTTTGTGTTTGTGTTTGTGGAATTCTAGAAGAATGATACATTAGTGGAGGAAAATAGTATTAAGGTTATTAGTTGGAATTGTTAAAATTGTAGAGTTTGAAGCAAGAAGACTTGATTGTTAAGTCATATGTAAAAGAACTTTCTCAACTGGTCATTGTAATGTGTAAGAGAATTTTATCGACTGGTTATTATAATCAGTTATAGTGATGATAAGAAATAAGTACAGCCTCTGAAGGGTATTCAACGAATGTGATGGAAATTCTGATAGTGAATGGAATATAACATCGTGTCTTCACAGCAGAAGTGGAGATTAATCACAAAGCACGCAGTAAAAAGAATGAACTGGGAGGAAAAAGTGACCAAATTTGGAAAAGCAATTGACAAACTCCAAGAAAATCATGATAATATATTATGTCAAGGTAATAAAAAAGTGAAGGCATGTAATAATTTGAACATCAGTAAAAGATATCATGAGGATAGACAAGGCAAAAAGATTAAAATACTTACAAGAAGGGTGAAACAAGAAGATATAGAATACTTGTAGATTATCAGAAAGATGCAAGGCAAAGTAAAAGTCACAGAAAGGGTATCCACTAGAGTTTTTATTGAAATTTTGTTATGAAAATGTGCAGTGCAGCAATGGGATACAAGAGGAGTGTACAAAAGATATTAAGGGAAAAAAATTACAGAGATGTTGATTGTAGAAAAAGCAAAAATATTTAGGGAATTCATGAATTAAAATTATCCAGGCAGAAATAAATAGTTATGTTTTTAAATACAAATGTATATATGGAGTGGATTGGAAATAAATAAACTCCCAATAGATAGTTATGCAGATAAATACAAATGTATGTATGGAGTGGATTGGAAGTAAATAAACTTCCAATATTGTAGATTAAACAAATTGATAACATTGAGTCAAAGATTGGAAGAAGGTAAGGATGATGATGAATTGAAGTGGCTTGAATCAATACAGCCAAAAACCAAAGGCAGGAAAGAATAGCAGAGTAAAAATATTGAGAAAGATGTAATTAGGGGAATCGGGTATAGGCTATAGAGAATTATTCATGGATTTTCTTTTCCACTTTTCTTCAAACTTTTTGAACTGTACCCTCAAGTTATATATATATATATATATATATATATATATATATATATATATATATAATAAGTATATATACATATATGTATTTGTATATATGTATAAAGACATAATCATGGAACACATATAAATGTGTGTAATAATAATATATGATTTGATAATAATCATCATGAGTATATGATTTCATTGTAATATATGCACCCCTTTTATATAGCATTATTTAAATATATGTGAAAGCCTTTTCCTTCCATGGAAATTGAATTCCATGAAACAAGATACAAATTAAAAGGCAAAGAATGAATTTGGAATTCATAATATAATTAAGTTTGGGAAATATCCTTGAGCCACAACATAGTATATGTGGCACAATGTGTGAAAGTTAAATAGAAATCAAATTTCTTCTCATGCGTAGGAAGAAATCCTTCCACCCACGATGACCAGTGGTGTAAAAGAGGGAACGAACTTATGAGGTTGTTTGAATTAAGATGGAATTAGGACGAATTTGCTACCGCCACAGTTTGCAATGAAATGCAATTTCATTAGCATGAAATATGATAAGTCCAAAATAGAAATGGTTATGGATGGGATAAGAAGGGAAGTATGACATTCTAAGATACATGTTTTTCATTCCTTAAGGTAGATAAAAGCCTCTTGTGAAATGCAGCCCAAATGAAATAAAATTTGGGGATTCATTTCGAAAAAATGATGGTAGAGATAAAAATATGTTTTCTTCATTCATGAAACACATGCATGCGAGAAAAGAAGAAAATGTATAGCAATGGAATAATTTTTTTAGTAGGAACATGTTAAGCCTCTTCTCACATATGTGCCATAAAATAAGAACAGAGAAGAGAGAATACACACGTACAGGACAGTGGAAGGAAAATATAATATAGAAGTCTGAAAATTGGGAAAAATCTCAA
The DNA here is from genome assembly GCA_027943335.1 of Chamaecyparis obtusa. Classification (NCBI taxonomy): domain Eukaryota; kingdom Viridiplantae; phylum Streptophyta; class Pinopsida; order Cupressales; family Cupressaceae; genus Chamaecyparis; species Chamaecyparis obtusa. The sequence continues at coordinate 866,695 of BSBK01001051.1, read as the reverse complement.
GTAGAAGTATGTAATAGAGGTCATTCGCTTTCTTGATTTCTAGTTCAGGCTTTCGTATTTTCATATGTATGTGTATTTCTTCCAATCAGTTGTTCCTATGTTAACCATTTGAAAATGATATCTATGGTGTAGATATATATAAATGTTTGTGACTAATTTGGGAAGAATGTTATTAGTATAGAATAGTGCACGTAAGAATTTAATGCAATTATTCTTTCTAAAACAAATATAAAGTTCCAGTTGTTGTTAGAGCATTCATCCATAATTCTCAAGCATGTGTAAACCTTCTCTAATATTAGATCTCATTTTGATAATGCTATAAACACACTAGAAATATTTCTAAATCTTCTAAATACTAATATCTACATAGATATTAAGAAGAAATGTTAATTAAGTTTTAAATATTTATTAAAGCATGGAAGTAGTTCTTCTAATCGGGTATAATAGGATATGTAAAAACTTGCTATAACATAAAAAATCTCAACCACAAAGAGATTGTTTTTGAATAAGGTAAAATCAGGTTTTGAATGGGCCCCGAAACCATATACATACAATTTTTGAAGGGAGCTGTAACCCTAGGAAAGATAGGAAGAATTAGCTTAGATCTAAATGAAACAGCTGGGGGAAAAGGAAAAAATCTTACAGCGCCCCCCCAACACATAATACCAGTGGACCTATCAGCAGCACATATCCAACAAAACAACAGCAGCCACTAAAGATAAACAGAAATGCTCAAGTTGCTAAATCCAAATATGTAAAGCCAACGCTTTACAACAACACCCAACCTAAGATTTTCCGTTGCCTCCATTCTTCTGGGAATGGAGAGTCATATCAAAATGTAGAGAGGACTTTTTATTATGTTTACCTATTACAGCAGTCCATCCCTCCTCCACCAAAGATGCTTTTTCCTACCAGTTAGAGGCGGGAGAAGACCCAACCACAATAGAGCCAATGTGAGAAGTCTGGACAGAACCTACAGCGGCTTCACAGCCATTACTAGACTTCCCAGCACCAACAGGTATTTCTGAAACAGAACTGGTAGGAAAGAGGCCAGCAGCCCCAGCTGCCTCAGCAGACAATCCAACACCAGTACTACCAGTAGTAGGAACAGAACACCCAGCAGAACCAAGAGTAACAAGAGGGTCACCAACAACAGCAGAATAACTTCCAGCAAGAGTAGAACCACCAGCAGAAATGTTGGCCGACAAACTAGCAGATCTAGCAGAAGTACTACCAGCAACCAAAGAAGAAGAAGGAGCTGAAACAGCCGTAGGACAAGAGTCAGGACCAGAAACCTACCCTACCACATTCGCGAAGCTCTGAACCTTCTCCATAGTATAGTGTTAAGAAGAGGCCCCCTTCCACCACGAAGCTCTGAACCTTCTCCATAGTATAGTGTTAAGAAGAGGCCCCCTTCCACCACGAAGCAGTCTTATTATGTCTCTGAAGATCACATTGGGAGGCAATATGACCAATCTTAAAGCATCTTCTACATCTGAAGGGGATGCCTTCATAGTCCAATTGCTGAATCCAACTTTTACCCGTAGAGGATTCAAGTTTAATCTCTGAAGGCACGCCTTTTGAGGTATCAATATCCATCAGGATACAAGCATAAGTAGAATGAAATAAATCAGAGGATTTCTCATCCACCATTAACATATCCCCTAAAGCTTCCCCCACATTCTCCAGAACGGAGTTAATCCAAAGATGGAGGGGAAGATTAGGAAGCCTAACCCAAATAGGTTGCACATCAAATGATTCGGAAGATGGAGAAAAATCTGAATGCCATGGTTTCAACAATAGCATAAAACGATCCTCCCAGCTAAAGAAGTTTTCACACAAAATAATATTTCTATCCTCAGCATCATCAAATTTTGCCACAAAAAATTCTTTAGTCATAGGGAAGACATGGACCGTACCAGAGATTAGAGGTTCTCAATGACTGGAAATCCAAGAATGAAGATTGGGCAGAGAGGGCCAGAAACCCTTGAATCTGCAAATCAACCCATGCTCGAAAAAAATAGAGGCTGCCGCATCAATCTCAAAAAGAGTATCCTCATCCAGCACTACTGAAATATGTTGGCTGACTGGAAAGGCCCTACGAGGAGTGCCTTTAACAGCAGCGCGAGCAGGATTTGCAGCAGCCCTAGCCGGAATAGCCAACGACCCCCCAGCAACACCAGCTGACTGCAAACCCCCAACAGAAAACAAACCCCCAAAGACCAAAGCCTCTAAGACCTGCAGCTTCCCAGGAACACCTCCAGAAACCCTAGCAGAGATTGTCGGCGGACCCCCCGAAACCTTTCGACCCCCAACAGAAGCACAAGCGATCGGAGAAACTCCAACACCAGCAACCACTGAACCCCCAGTAGAAGCACCAGAGGTTCTCAATCTCCCAGCAGAAACAACCCGCGACACACCAGTAGTTGAAAAAACTCTAGCGACCTGCGGATCCCCTGCATATGCTCCAACGGCCGGCAAACCCCCAACGACCAAAGAAGCCCCAGCAGTTGGTGAACCCCTAAAATCCCCAGCATCCTTTGAAGCTTTCTCCTTCCCAGGAACGCCACCAGCAAGAGGCAAAACCCTAAAACCCCCAGCTCCCTTCGATGCCTGCAACTTCCTAGGAACGCCTCTAGCGGGAGGCGAAACCCTAGCCGAATCTACCAGCATGGCCCCGGCTCCCTTTGATGTCTACAACTTCCCAGGAACACCTCCAGTGGGAGATGAAACCCTAGCCGAATCTTCCAGCGTCGCCCTAGCAACCATCAAAACAATCTTGAATAGTTATAACCACAAAGAGATTGTTAGAGCAATTAGTATTCTCAATATCAAAAGAGGAAAGGAAACAAGAGAATTGCATACATAAATCAAGATATTGAATCAAATAACATAAAAGCATTACAAACCCATAATTCTTCATTTGTTGTTCTCCTTCTTATGTAATGTGGGCTCTCATAATTGAGCTCAAGATCGTGAATTTAAAACAATTGTGGTTCTCGAAATATAAGAAAAGGCTCTTTATTTATAAGATTTTAGGGGTTTCAACCATGAATCCATGATTGAAGGGTTGATTTACTGTGATTGAGGAGTTGAACTGAGATTGTGTAGGAGTTCAACTTTGTTTGACTGTCTTGATTAGGGGATTGATTGATCTGTCAGAAATTAGACTGGAGAGATGACTTGAATGGACTGGTGAGATAACATAATAGACTAGTGGGTTAACTAATTGAATAGAGAAGTCAACTAGTTGCATGGAGGAGTCAATTGATTGCATGGATTAGAAGACTGGATTGATTGACGACTTTAACTGATTGTTGAGGGAGGAATTAACAATGTGGATTGAATAGTTACGAGAGAGAATTGTGGAGTGAACTAAAAGTCAGTATGAGTTAGCTTTGGAGGAATAAATCATGATTAAATAAATAAAAGAAAATTAGTTACTTGCACATGTAACAATTGATAAATAAGTAATTAATATTTATTTATGAGAGAAGAACAATTAATTTAATTAAATAAATATAATTTATTTTTAAAAAAAATTATGAGGTGGACGATGCCACTTAATATATATATATATATATATATATATATATATATATATATATATATATATATATATATATATATATATATATATATATATATATATATATATATATATATATATATATGGTTCAAAGAGCTCTCGGAGAAAAGAACCAGAAAGAAAAACTCTAATCATTGCTCATATACAAGAATATTCCAAATATAGTCCCCTACAACTAAGAAAACCCCCTAAGCTAGTCCAAGGCTAGATACAAGCAACGAACAGAGAGACCCAACCTAAAACTGAAAACCCCAAGAGGATATATATATATATATATATATATATATATATATATATATATATATATATATATATATATATATATATATATAATTTATTTAATTGTGATAGGGATTTTGATTTAATTATTAAATTAATGCAATAATTAGAAAGAGGTAATATTAATTAAATATGGTTATTTAATTAATTGAATGACATAAAGAATAATTAAATAATGTTTAATTATTTTTAATTACTTTATAGATGAATAATTGATGAAATATTGATTGGACGATTAATAATTAAGGTAATTAATTAAAATCACTTAATTATAGAATTAAGGAGAAATGATGATTTTTTACTTTAGAACATGGTAGGACATAATTAATTAAATAATATAGATTATTTAATAATTTAAGAGGTGAGATTGTTGCTTGCAGGCATGGGGCATCTTTAGGTGTCTACATTTTGCCCCTCTTTAAAATAATACATTTTTAGGTGTTGTTTCAAAGAATAATAAAAATTATACCCCGGTATGCCCCAGCGAGAACAATATGACAATGAGGTACATGATGGCCCCTCGAGAGATTGTTTATGCAAGAAAGACATGAATGATCTTTTGAAATACGATGATAGTATATGTGATGTTTATTAGATGCAAAATGTTCTATTATGCTTCTATGTTATGTGATGGATGTATGCATTTTCTATATGATGTGATGCCTATGATGTGATGTTTATGAGATGCAAAAAATTTATGATATGATTTTATTGTTGTGGAAGTATGCACTTTCCATACTATCATGCTTATGTACATTTTATGATGTGACTAGATGTGATGCACTTTATATGATGGATGAATGCAATATGATCTCTATTTATGATGTATGATTTATTCCATATGTTCTAACATGCTTATGCAGGATTCAAATGTTTTGTTTGTATCACGATACTTTATCACAAGGAATTATTAGGACTGATAGAGAGAATTTGTTAATAATGAGACTTTTTAGAAGATGTTGGTTATGGAATGAAAGAATGAGAATGAATCCTTGATTGAAACCCTTAGATTATAGTAAATAGAAAGCTTTTAGTTTTTAATAACCACATTTGAATTCCAACTGAATTAAACTATTTAGTTATCAATGTTGAGACACTCTATTATAGAAAAAAAACAAATATCATCCTACCAAGATATGAATGATCTAGGTATGATTATCCTTTTGCATTTAAAATAGACACATTGAACTGACAAGGAATGTGGGCCAATCCATCTAGGTCGAGCATCCAGAGTCGAGGTATGTGCATGGTGTATCACCACCGAACTATTCATTGCAATTTTACAATTGGATATTATATATGGACGTGAAGGCTCTTATCACAGACACCCAGATTTCTCTTTAAGGCTTCATGGAAAACCTTCCACAAACAGAAGACAAAGAAAAATAAGTTGTGAACTATCACGACATCTCTAAATCACTTGTGGACATTCTGGAGATGCATAAGAATATGACTTGTGAAAATCAAGACATAATAAGACCAGCTTGACTCAACAAGTTGCAATTGTATTGTTTATGTGTCTATGTATTTGTGGTAGTTTAGACATTGAATTTTGACGTATTGTTGATGCTATATGATTCCAAGAAAAAAGGTACCCTGGCCAAGATTGCTCCGTTTGATTTCGAGTGTTCCTTCCCTTGTTTAAGACAACATGAATTTTTATAAAATGCTTTGTTGTGGGACTAATTGATAGATAAGACAGTTTGGACAGTGTAGTTGAGGACCTATTGACCAGTTCTGATTATTTTGACTTGGTTCTGTTGAAGCTCAAACTTGTTGTATGGTGTCATTCAATGCCTATTTTTGAAATGCGAAAGAATTAGTTTTATGTACAAAGGAGATTTATTGCGGATCTTTTGTTGGGTTTTCTAATTTGTTTGGTTGTCTTGGACAATTTTTAAAAAAAATTGCAATAAAATTTTGGGTCTACCATAGAGTTCATATGTTTGGAGTTGAGGTATGTGTGGCATATCACACAAGTGATGGCCCTTATCACAGATACCCCAAACATGATCGCCCTAGATGAATTTTTTATGTTTTTTGATTATTTCTGAAATCTTTTGAAGGTCTTTTGCAATGTTTTTTGGAGTTTATAGGATGGTTTTGTACTATTTTTATTATTTTGAAGGACTCTTTTCAACAAAAAAATTGAATTTATCCATAAATTTTTGTAATGTTTTTTGTATTTTTTAAGAAATGTTTGCAATGGTTTTGGTATTTTTTTAGGACTTCATGAATCCGGACATTGGGGTGCCTCCAGTCGGGACAAATTGGGAACCTTATTGCGAAATGGCCATGATGGACTGACTTAGTGTGAAATGTGACAGGATGTGCTAAGACAAAGATAATTGAAAATTTTCAAGCCATGATAGTGATGACCATTGATTTTATTGTGGAGAATGCAGTAGAATGACATGTGATATCAAGTTGGAGCGATGATAGATGATAGAGCATAATCCCTACACATGGCATCGAATTTCTCAATTTTCACCATGGTACTTGCCCAAGGTGCCACCGAAGTGGTTTTCACCATAGGACAGATATATTTCTCTTGTTTTTCTATTTTTGTGTCACAAAAGACACTTGATTGCCAGGTTTTTGCCAAGGTAACCCTTTTTTTCTTTTTTGATTTTTTTTTGTATTTTTCACTTTTGAAGATGGGACTACTTTGAGAGCTATGTATAGAACTTGTGCAGATGCAAACTATTGATGGGGTCTGATAGAGGCTCTCACTTTGATGTTGATATATGATATGCTCCAAACCCATAGACTGTTGTGATGATGTAAGGACCCAACTAGTTTGGTTCAAACTTTTCTAGTTTTTCTCGTTTAGCTTGGTTTTTCTGATTTTTCATTAAACCAAATCACCCACTTCAAAAGACCATGGCATGACCCTCTTATTGAAACTTCTCTTGAGACATTTTTGATATGTTTTCAAGTGTGTTAGTGCACTCTGTCTCTTTTCATCTAACAATTCTAGCTCATGTAGCTATGATACTCAGTACTCCTCATATGAAATGATGTGGTGAAGGGATACTCGCACTGATGGGAGATCAACCTCTATTGAAAAGATAGCTTCGGTACCGTAGACTAGAAAATATGGAGTGGCTCCTATGGGGGTATGGAAAGTAGTGCAGTATGCCCATAGAGAGGGGTTGAGTTGGAGATGTCAATCCCGACCAGCTTCATTGACCATATTTTGCAGGATTTTTATGATTCTTTTATTTGTAGCCTCATCTTGGTCATTACCTTAGGGGAAGTATCATGAAAAATAGTTATGATGGATGTGGAATTTTGCACAAAATTATTTCATTTATTTGTTCTTGAAGGGGGAACCATTATCAGTGATAATAGATTGTGGAACTCTGTACCGACTAATGATATAGTTCAAGAGGAATTTGGAAAAAAAATTGTCAGTAGTATAGGTCATTGGAATTTCTTTGAACCACTTCGTAAAATACTCAATGGTCATGATTATGTAATTATGACCATTAAAGGATAAGGGGTGGATCTTTCCAACGAGGTCAAACCCCCACTGCGATAAAGGCCACAATGAAGTAAGTGGTTGCACCTCCTAAACTGGAGCATGACGTTCCCATTAATTTGACACGTTTTACATTTTTGAAGTAATGAGAAAGAATCTTTTTCCATAGTGGACCAATAATACCTAATTATTAGAAGTTTCTTTGCTAAGTTCAAGCCACTAGAGTGAGCACTGCAAATATCGTCATGTACTTCTAATATTGTTGATTGTGATTCTTCCAATTTGAGACATTGTAAGAGTGTACCATCCAGGCTTTGTTTGTAGAGTGTATTAGCAATGATAGTGTAACGGGAGGCTTTCCTTATTAAGGACTTATTTTAGTTGTGGGATAGTTCTGGAGGAATGGTTTGGTTAGTGAGATAGTCATAACTGTCTTGGTACCAACGGGAATTGGGAACAATAATTTTGCACCCAACCTCAAACTTTGGGACCTCAAAAGTAGGGACCATAAGTTGTTCAACCATGAATTTGTATTATGTCACCTCAAGTGGCATGTCCAACATAGATCCTAAAGTAGCCATAGCATTTGTTGTCTTATTTCTTATCCTGGGGATTTGCTTGTATGTTATCTACTCAAAGTGTATTTTGATGTCTTATGTTAATGCTTTATATGGGATCAGCTTCTCATCTTTGGTGTCATAGATGTCATTAACCTGGTTGATAATCAATTGAGAGTCTCCATATACTTTAAATTGTTAGATATTCCACTGAACAGTTGTTTTAAGAACTATGAGAAATGCTTCATATTCTACCACGTTGTTGGTACAATCAAACCTTAGTCTATAAGATCTAGGAATAGAGTCCCCTTCAGGAGTAATGAAGACTATGTCAGCGTCTGATTCTTTTTTTATATGGAAGCCATCAAAATATAACTTCAATTTTTTTGGTTGTTCTATAGAAAATATCCCTTCATTGGGGAATTCTATCATCATCGGATGAGTAGAAGGTAGAAATGTATCTGCTATTTGGTTTGCAATTTCTTGGCCTTTGATTGCTTTACTATTGACATAGTTTATGTCTAACTCACTTAGTATCATGACCCATTTGGCTAGGCGCCATGTCAACGTTGCCTTGCTCAATAGATACTTCAATGGATCAATCTTTGCAATAAGGATCATCTTGTGGCTCATCATGTAGTGTCTGAGGTTTTGTGAAGCAAAAAATACCGACAAACATGCTCTTTCAATAGCAATGTAGTTTATTTCATAAACTACAAGTGTTTGACTAATGTAGTATATGGCCCTATCTTTTCCTTGTGAGTCATTATGTTCCAGTAATGCCCCCAGTGAGTGTTTTGTTTCTAATGTATACAATAGTAAGGGTTGGTCTGGAATAGGTGTCACTAAAACCAATGTTGATAGGAGGTAGTCTTTCACTATTTGGAAGGTCTCTTGACAATTATTTGTTCATTCAAATTTTAGGTCTTTAAAGTGTTGGAATGGGTGGCACTTGTCTACCATTTTTTATATGAACCTTCTCGCTGCTTGTAACCTACCCTATAAACTTCTAAAGCTCTTCAGAGTTGTTGGGGGAGGCATTGAAATTATAGCTTGGACCTTTTCAAGGTCGATCTCTATTCCTCACTTCGAGACATTAAATCCCAACAACTTTCCTAATGTGACTCCAAAGACATTTATTTGGGTTTAGATGGAATTTATACTCTTCAAGTATATCAAATATTGGTGATAATAATGAAAGTGTGGATTTCTCACTAGGGCCTTTGTCAATATGTCATCGGCATAATCTTCCATGGTGATGTGCATCATGTCATGAAAGATAGTTGTCATTGTCCTCTGATATGTAGCTCAATAATTCTTTAGCCCAAATGCATGACACACCAACAATATGTGCCCCAGGCACAAGTGAAAGCAGTTTTGTGTTGATCTTTAAGTGCAATTTTAATTTGGTTATATCTTCAAGTCTTGGATTTCAGTGTAGATTCTTATGGTGCCACTTGCTTTTGTCACTGGTACCAGATTTGAGATCCAATCAACATATTCTATAAGTTTGATGAAACCTACATCCAGTAATTTCTTTAGTTTTGCTTTGACTAATAATACAATCTTGGGATGCATCTTGTGGAGTTTCTATTTGTATGGCTTTGCCCCTGACTTTAGTGGCAAATGGTGAAGTACTAACTCAGGATCTAACCCATGCATGTCTAAGTATGACCTAGCAAAGTTAATTTTTCAGTCTTTGAAGAATTAGATGAATTTATCTCTTTCTTCATTTGTTAAGGATTTTCCCAAGTGAATCAATTTGTGTGTCTTTGTGGTGCCAATTTTTATGGTCTAAGTTTTCTTGGTAAAAAGTGGTGACTGCTCCTCTATAATGGGGAGTATATCAATCTCTCCACCCTCAGGCACCTCAGAGAGGTTTTCACCCTTAGATGTCTTTTCTTTTTACTATTTTGTAGTAAGAGGGTGTCTTTTGATTTTCTCCCAAGAGCCTTATATTTTCCTTTTCACTTTTTTGACTAGAGGATTGATACAAATCCCCAAAGTATTTTGTTCTATCTAGTTTGATGTTGAAACCTACGTTGTGGTCCCCCATATGTATGATTTGTCTTAGTCCAAATAATTCAAAAAATAGCTTCATCATTCTCAAAGACGTCTATGGTTGGTGGATTTTGTTTTTCCCAATCTATAAGGTCAAGGTAAACCAAGGCTATGCTATCCTTGGTTAGGAAGGATGAAATAGGAGGTTTTGTTATGGTATTAATGTAGGAATCAGTTACTAACACAGGAGTCTCAGATGAGGATGAGGATGAGGATGAGGGTTCTGATATGTTCCAAAACTCCTCAATCCATGCTTTATTTTATGTGGGTTTATCTCATAAGGATAGTCGGGCGATGGATTTGTCAAGATGAAGGGTATATATAGTACGTTGGGAATCCCACTCGTAATCATTAGAGTTTATGTCTGAATGGGACTCTTCAAATGTCTTAAATTCATTGTAAAAATAAGCGTTAATATCACTGGGTAACAAGATATTCAAGATGCCCCTACACGTGGTCTATAACCTAAACCTTGATGCCTTGGATTTTTGGTAGGAACAATTGGCTCCACTATTCCTTGCTCTTTCTTTCCTAGGCCTGAACACCCACTGTACCCTTTCTTTTGGACTATTGTATATCCCCTTCCATATTCGTGTATTGGGGTTATGTTTTCTGGAGGTTCTTCATTTGTATACAACCAGGAGGATATATTGTCTTCAATAATCTCTTCATGTATATCTCCCCATCTTATAAAGACCATTAGTGGATAAATAATTGTCAATTTTTGCTTCCTCTCTAGAGGTTGCATCAGTTTTTCATATGACCTGGGTGAGATAGGTAACTTGCCTACACAAAAGAAGTCTTCATAGGTGTATTCTCCAAATCCATTTTCTTGTACTTGGATTTTAAGCTCTGATGTTTGTACTACTAACGATTTCTCTTGACATTTGGGATCTATATTGTGAGATGAGGAGATAGTTGATGCCTCTTAATTGTTGGGTACCTGATTTGAAATAGCTCCTCTGAGATTGGTGCAATATAGAAAAGGGTCTATGTCGCTAGGTATGGTGATTTCAATTCCCTCATGAGGGAATTTCAAACACTGATGATATGTAGATTGTATAGGCTGCATGGAATAGATCCATGGTCTTCCTAAGAGCATGTTATAACCCAGCTCTAGATATAATACTTGGAATACCATGTCTTATGTTGTTGAACCCAACCTAATTGGGAGATTTATGACGCCCTTGGAGGAACATTCTTCATCACCATAGGCTCTTATTATGATCTTCTTGGTGACATCTACACAACTCTCAAAATATCCCAAAGCTCATATCAATTTTAGGGTACAAATATTCAAACTTGCTCCTCCATCTATTAGAATTGTCTGATTTTGTGAAGGTGGATGAAAACTTCTAGATGTAAAGGATTGTTGTGAGATGGTTTGTGTGTTGGAAGATCTTTCTCAATAAAGGAAACATGATGTGGGGTGGCTAGATACCCTACCATGGCTTGAAATCCGTCTACTTCTAGGTTCTTTGGGACAAACGATTGTTGTAGGGTTGTTTCTAAGACTGCTTTATTATCAAGCGATATGCGGAGCAATTCATAGATCAAAAAATTTGTTGAGGTTTTCTTCAAATAGTCTAGAAGATTGTACTGACCTGATGTTGGAGTGGATGACTTACTAGGTATAACATCTTTTTATGTGGCTCCTTGTACTGCTATTTTGGTACGATGGGTGGTAACAACAAAACTTGTTTCTGGACCTTGGATGGTGATGGTATTTATGGTCAGATTTGGATCTGGATTAGTATAAGTGAGGTTTTCCTAGTTGTTTGTTCCTGAGGTAGTGGCCTTACCTTTGTCATGATTCATCAATGGGGTTTGAAAAACCTTGTGATCTTGGTTGGTAGTGCCATAATTACTAACCACTTTGATCTCACCACGGTCGATGAAATCTTGTACAATGTGTTTTAGTTGCATATAGCTAGATGTTTTGTGTCCCTTTGTTCTGTGATAGCTACAATAGCCGTTGTCATCCCACCATGTGGTTTTTATAGTGCCTTCATAATGTCTTATATCAGGTAAAGTGACTGATTGTGATTGTATCAGTTTCTTTAGGATTGTCTCAAGAGGTTTTGCAAGAGGTGTAAAATCTTAGATCAAGGAATAGGGTTCCTTCTTGCATAACTTTGTTGGGAAGTAATATTAGCTTGTTCTAGATTCTACCTGGGAGTTGTTTTGTTAATGTTGTGAGTTATTTGTGTTGGTATATATGGTGGTAGAACATGCTGATATGTAGGGGTATATTGAGGTACTGGGATGTACTGAGATGTTGGATTATGCTAAGGTACTAGATTTTGGTGAGGTATTGGAATGTACTGATATGATGGATTATGTTGCAATAGTAGATTATGTTGGGGTGCTAGATTGTGCTAAGGTACTAGAATGTATTGAGATGTTGGATTCAGTTGAGGTATGAGATTATGTTGGGGTATTGACATATGATGGGGTGTTGGATTATGCTGAGGTACTAGGATGTACTGAGATGTTGGATTCTATTGAGGTATGAGATTATGTTGGGGTATTGACATATTTTGGGGTGTTGGATTTTGTTGAGGTATTGTTGTAATATGGGAAGTGTTAGACCAATTTGTTATCAATTCCTGTAGGAGGCTCATAATCATTGAATACTCAGGATCTGTTGGAGGTATCCCTTGACTGATTTGGAGTTGTCTTGAATTGAAAGGGACACTTAGCAGAGCAACACTAGGATGTTTGAGTTGAGGTGCTCTCAGTAGGGGTATCCCTTGTGTAGGTTGGGGAACTATGTTAGAAGAACTTGTTGCCATTATTTGCAAGGCACTTGCTAGATGAGCCAAGGTCAATATGGAAGGTGTTTCTGTGGTAGCGAGTATGCCAAGTGTGGGTGTAAAGTTGGAAAATAGGGGATTATTGTACTGGACCTGTAGGGTGCTAGAAGATATGGTGACTTGGGAAGCATTTTGTGTGGAACTGGTGGATGGGAAGATTGAACTGAGTAGGAGGGGTGTTGTTGAAGCCACCCAAGATTTTGGCATAGGTATGTCTTCTATTATGGAAAATGCATCAGTTCTGATGGGCATTTTAGCACCTTTTTGTATGAGCATGTGAAGGTATTTGTTGGGGTCAGATTCTAGCATGCATTCCATGATTGCTTTTACTTTGCATTGGCTAGGACTTCCTCAACCTCTTCTTTTGTACATTTGGATTTGATTTTCTTGGGGGAGAGTTCATGCACTTGTAAAGTATTATCTAGTGTTTTCTCATGACGTAAAAATGTCTCAGGATTCTTATAGTCTAGTCTCAAGGTTCTTGGTGCAAATTCAATGTCCTAATGGGGATCATGGTCGGGAATTTGATTATACTCCATTGTGTCCTTACTATTCTTGGATTGAGTGTTCGACATATGCAAGTCTATGATAAATGAGACAACTAAGGAAATCAAATTCTTATTTTTGGATTTTTGGATATGGGATGATAATGCAAACTAGGAATGAATAATTAAATATGACGTCTAAGGTGGAAGTACTTTACCCTAAGAGAGATTATTGAAACTTTGAAGGTAAACCCTCTAAGGAAAGACCTAAATGATAATGAAAACTATCTTGACACCATAAAGGTACAACAAAAGTGATAAATTTTGGTAATAGTGTCTGTCCAAGATAAATATTAACCAAAATGATGAGGTGCCTCTACTGAGGTCGGTAGATAAAGATAGTGCTGACGATGTCAAGATAAAATGCAAGAGCGCTATAGGAATGTCCTAGGAAAATGAACCCTCTAATTTAAAAAATGACTCTAGGAAGTGCAATACTTTAACCCTAAGATATGCAAGCTATGTTTTTCAGATTTTAGATTTTGAGACTAATATGATGACTATGCAAAATGTGAGTTTCTAAGATATGTCTATCTAAGTATGTCGATCACAAGGAGCCAGGATGTAATGTTTGTAGGATGTTGTATGACAATTGTTTTGTAGGATAAATCTTGGAGGACAAACTTTGTAGGATCTATTGTTGTAGGACAAATCTTGTAGGACAAATGTTGTAGGACCAATTGTTGTAGGAAAAATCTTATAGGAAAAATGTTGCAGGACCAATCATTGTAGGACAAATTGTTGTAGAACAAATATTGCATAACCAATATTAACAAACTCAAAATCAGTGTCTAGTTGTAGGATTGACTCAAAAGAAATGATCTATGTATGTTCAACAATTTTTTCAAGCTGCAAGTTTTCACGAAGTCAATCACAATGGAAGCAATATACATGCAATTTTGTTTATGGTTAAATTAGGCTTCATCTGAAATATTATAGGTCCATTGCTTGGGTGTCTGTCAATTCACACAGCATAAGTGCCACACAACTAGAGATAAAAATCCTTTGAAGGTGCCTATGTTGTCGCCTTTTTTGGGTATTGTTGTCATGTTAACGAAGATCTCTTTCACAACACAATATCCCTAGAACATATATGATGGAAATCTTGGGGGGAGATTTTTTTTCAACCTCACTATGCACTATAATAAGACAAATGTTTGGAGGTAAACCAGGTGGCCTCTATTTAACAAGGTTGCAGTAAGTTTTTTGGTGTCTCCCCAATCGATTTGTACGTGTGTCACTCACTTAAGAGCCTAGTTGACCATGTTGGTTTCCTAGGGATGCTTCACCGGGTCCAGACTATGATCAACACACCTCACCTGAGCTTGAGGAGATAAGACCAGAGTTTTGTCATAGTCTTATTTATATACCGACCAAAAGGATTTGTCAATTTGAGGTCATCTTCTGTAATGGGTTAAGCGAACCCTCTAGACATGCCTCTCTAAAATTAAAATGGTTGCTAATCTAATAGATTGTGCAAGCGCGAGTCAAGAACTCCAAACACCCAGTTAATTGGATTAAGCACCAATAGTCAAATGTGAACTAAGCTATCATCCATACAAGCACGTGAGTTCAATTTTAAGACCAAACCAAATGAGATTTTCCTTGTTCAATTTTAGATGCACCAAAATTCAAATGTATTTTACTTTGTTCAATTTTATTGCACCAATCTCAAATGTTCTTTGTCTTGTTCAATTCTTTAAACCACCATGTCAATTTTAAGCACCAAAATGAGATATGGAATATCATGTTTGTGCATGCAATGTTCCTTTTAATGCACCAAAATGGAAGATGAATTGGTTTTTGGATTAACAAGATTAAAACCTGCTTCCAAACCAGATCCTAAAAGAAAATTTAGAACCGAAAAGACCTAGCAATTAATTTTGATAATCACAATTAGTACTCATATCAACACGTAGATTACCATATTTATCTGATAGCTTATTCAGCTAGTCTATTTACGTGTTAAAGAGCCCTTTGTATCACAATTCTGCTTCTAATCGATTAAGGGCACCTATACAATATGGTTCTTTGTTTTCTTATGTATGTCTCTCTCTTCTTCATTGTTCAATGGGCAGTTGGACCTTGACCTTCTTGTACTTGGGAGGACAGGTGCACTTTTTTATTATGGTCAAGTGCATATTTTCAACAATAAATATGTGTCATTTTACAATAAAGAATAAGAATTTAGATAGAAGAGAACCAAATCTTGTTTGTAGTTTTAAAACAATATTTTTATAAAATGATTATCACTTGCACCTGCACACAAAAAGAAAAGTTTTCAAAGATCTATATTTTTTTTAAATATTGCTCATCCACATTAAAATCACAAAGAGAAGACCCCTTGTATAATTTCAAGACCTTTCCAAAAAAGTAAGTTTTTTTTTTAAAAATGTTGATTTGTGTCCAGAAATATTTTTTTATGAA
The DNA here is from genome assembly GCA_027943335.1 of Chamaecyparis obtusa. Taxonomy (NCBI): domain Eukaryota; kingdom Viridiplantae; phylum Streptophyta; class Pinopsida; order Cupressales; family Cupressaceae; genus Chamaecyparis; species Chamaecyparis obtusa. The sequence goes on along the minus strand of BSBK01001051.1, from coordinate 850,937 downwards.
ATCTCATTAAAGAATTATAAAAAAAATATTTAAAAAATCTAAAATTTGGACTATAGCTTCCTTATGTCAAAACAAACTTGAAAAAATAAATTCATAGCATAATTCTTTATTTGTGCCCTAGGGATCCATTTCATCAAAATAGACCAATTTTAATAGATCTATTTTTTTGCAAATATTTTTCAACAAAATTAAGATCAGAGATAATAAACCCCCTGTGGAATTTCAAGACCTTTTCAAAAATGTAATTTTTTCAAAGAAATATGCCGATTTGTGCCTATAAATATTTTTTTATGAGGTAGTATAAAAAAAATTAAAAATTAAAAATTGAATTTAAGACTGTAGCCTCCTTATATCAACATAAACCTGCAAAACAAATTCATAAAAAAATTTCAAGCGATTTGAAAGATATGACCAAATTTCACATTGAGTTCACCATTTGTAATCAAGTATAATAGGATATGTAAAATCCTACAATAACATAAAAAATATCAACCATAAAGAGATTGTTAGAGCAATTAGTATTCTCATTATCAAAAGAGGAAAGGTAACAAGAGAATTGCATACATAAATCAAGATATTGAAATCAAATGACATAAAAGCATATGCAGCCATGGCACCATGATTTCAATCTGTCCACTGAAGTCTTTAGTACTGTCCCTATATGGGTCAGACTCCCTAATCTGCCCCTTCATCTGTGGCATGATTCCATCCTTAAGGAAGTGGGTGGGGCTTAAGGGAAATTCTTGTTGATTGATAATGACTCTGATAATATGTATCACTCTACTTTTTCTCGTATCTTGGTAGAAATTGATACTTCGAAGGGCCTCCCCGTTGAAATTAAAATCGAATCTTCCCTAGGACCTTTGATCCAGAAGCTTGATTTTGAAGGCATTCCTTTTAGATGTCGCAAATGTTTTAAGACTGGTCATATTTCTTCCCAATGTGGCTTCCTTTCTAAGAAGAAGAAATATTCTCCTTCTTGGTGGAAGGGTGCTTCTACCCATCATTACATTGTCCTGAAAAGCTCTTCTCACCTTGAGGTGGAGGTTGCTCCTAATTCTGGCTCTCCTATGCCTGTTGGTGCGAAGGCTGGATTATGTCATGTTATTAATGATCCTAAAGGATCTGTTGGGGTTGCTAGTTTTGTCCCTATCCCAGCTGTTGGATCTAAACCTTCTCTTTCTTCGTTGGGTGATTCTGGACTTATTGTTGATTCGGCAGTTGGTGGCTTTGTTGAAAAAGATGTTTCTTCTGGTGTTGCTTCTAACATTACAACTCTATTTCTTGATCACCCTTTGGCTGGTTCTATTGGCGGTCATGCGCTGACTGTTTCGCTGGGTGACTTTACCTCTTTCTTGGGGGCTAGCTTTTCAGCTTTAGATTCTTTGTCTTGGCAGGATAAGGCTGCTAGTGTTGAAGATGGTTGGATTACAGTTAAAGGAAAAAATTCTAAGAAATCCTCATCATCTTTTGACATGACACTGCGTTCTCATTTGAAGGGGACTAAAAGATAGCTTGTTAAGCTTTTGCTGCGATTTTCTATTGTTTTATATTTTGCAGCGATGTGGATGTTTCTTTGGTTGGCTCTTTTGGGTGGTTTCTTGGGGTTTGGTGGCCTTTTGTTTTGGATGATCTATTCTATTTGATGTACTCCTAATGCTTTATCTTAAGCTTCTAATTTGTACAGGGTTTCGGGTCCCTTCAAAACCTATTTTTTCCATTAATCAAAACATAAAAGCATATGCAAGCCCATAATTCTTTGTTGTTTTCCTTCTTATGTAATGTGGATTCTTAGAATTGAGTTCAAGATCATATCACCATAAGAATTCAAAGCAATTGTGGTTCTCGAAATATGAGAAAAGGCTCTCTATTTATAATATTTTAGGGGTTTCAACCAAGAATCCATGATTAAAGGGTTGATTGACTCTGATTGAGGAGTTGAACTCGGAGTGAGTAGGAGTTCAACTCTGCTTGACTGCCTTGATTGGGGGATTGATTGATCTGTCAACAAATAGATTGGAGGGATAACTTGAATGGACTTGTGAGATAACAAAATAGATTGGTGAGTTAACTGATTGTATGGAGGAGTCAACTGGTTGCATGGAGGAGTCAACTAATTGCATGAATTAGACGACTGAATTGATGGAAGACTTTAACTGATTACTGAGGGAGGAATTAACAATGTGGATTGAATAGTTAGGAGAGGGATTTTGTCATGCCCAAAAATTGGACACAAAATTAGACTTCACACAACATATTTAGTCTTGGCAAAACATAACTAAGGTGTAATAATTTTTTTTATTTTATTTTTTATTTTTTATTTTTTTATTTTATTTTTTTATTTTTTTTTCATAGATTAGCAGCGGGTTCTATTGGGCTCCACATCCATGGTTAAGATTCTATCACAAATAGGTCTAAATGCCTTCTAAAATCCAAAAAGAAGAATATTTAACAGGAAATGCTAACTGCTATCGAATTGGTAAGCAACACTAAAACACATCAAAACAATCTGCTAAAAGCTAATCAACACCGAACCTGCTTTCCAATCTCCTTCTCTTATGAAATCTCTGAACTATTTTTTGTTTTTGAGAGGTAGCTTTTTTTTTACAATGATTTTCTCTCGTAACTCGTTGACCATTCCCCTCCCCTTGGTGATACTACCTAGGTTTCTATGATGGATGTCCATCTCCTACCGTCTGCCTTCCTCTCTGCCATCTCCCTTCATGCTTTTCTTGGTAGACGTGGTGCTCACCCCTTCTTGGCAGACCTGGCGTGCCCTACTCTTCTTCTGACATTGCATGTGCTTTCCTCCTCCATCAATGCGTGTGGTCCCCCCGCTCTTTTAATGTGCGTAGCCCCCTAGAAAATGTGTCTGTCCTCCAGATATCGTGATCCTTTAAAAAGGAAGGACTGGTAGAGTAAAATATCCCGTAAAAGAAACCACCATCTCTTGTCCTTATTATTATTATTTTAATATTAGTCCAATAAGATGTTCACGTCATTAGAGAAACCAAGATTGAAATTGCTCATAATGCATGTATATCGACTTGCAAAAATAATGATCAAATATTTGGTTAAGATATAAGTATTAATCATTAATCGTCACCGTTAATAAGGAAAGATAATGGATCCAATTATCTTTGAAATGGTTCTGATTTAATACCCTTTTAAAACCAATAACAATATAAGCTAGTGTACCATTAACTAATTAATCTAAACTAAAGTAATATTTATTGTGTATTTATATTTAACATTATTATTTTATTATTAGCGTACTAAATTGAACATATACATAAAATCATTAGCATAGTAATTTTAAACGTAACAAATTGGATAATGATAATAGTTATATTAACTCGGTTAATTGCTTATATATACTTAATTTTATTTCTATTTAATCAAGATAGAAATTAAGTGAAACTATGCAAGTATACTTTTAATTAAATTAATCTTCTTATATGACTAGAGACTATAACCTTATAACATCACATCCTTCCATTAATTGTTTGAAACATTAATAATCGTTCACTTGTAAGTGCATTCAAAGGATTAAATTTAACATCCACATGTTCGACGAATCTCAAATGACTAAGGCGCCATTGGGTTAAAAGCCCACTTGATCAATCTACCAATCCACCCTTTCATTAATTATATCGTTAATAATGCATTACTTGACCCAACTAAATTAGTCTTTGAATCATAATTACACCCCTTAGCATAATGAAACGCAACATCTATGCTTACAAGGTCCATCAACCTTATGAATGTTAAACCGACCTATTTTATTCTTTATAAAATAGTTGTCCTCACAATAACTTCAATATTGGTGTTCTAAGGTGTTTAGGAAACACGTTCCTATTATGGCCTTAGGTGTGCCAACCACAGGTTATTTAGGCATTTAAACAATAGATAACCATCAATTATTGCGAAGGCTCAAACAATGAGTAGTATATATATAATTTATTGGAGTTTCACTAATACTTTACAATAGACGTGATATTTAATATCATTAGAAAATTTATTCTATTAGCCATTTGTCTACGAGTCTATGTTAATTTTTATATTTGTATTGATATCCATAATATGTAAATATAATAAAGTAACATCACAATCTCGTAACTCGAACTCTATATCTTTAGACCTATCAAATGTCTTCATTATATGTTTCTATTTTCTAAATTAATCAATCATATTTAATACAAGATAATCAAATATCCTTTTTAAAGGTTCTATTATAAAGTCATAATAATTCTAATATTTCTATCCAAAGGATTTAACATAGTAAAATGATATAAAATCTCTTATTATAATTTATATTAATATAATTACTCATTGAGACTTCCCATTTAATGCATCAACAAGGTTAGTGTCCAAAACTTGCACACATTACAACTATATATATCCATATCCTTAACTAATTTGATTTATAATTGATAACAATTTTATCATAGTCTATGTTTAGGTTGTCTTAGGTTTAACATAACTAAAAGAGAAATTTTACTAGAAAGATGAAGGATTGAATACCTGATGTCTCCTTGCCAAGATGGAAGACCGAGGGGCCCTACAGATTTATGGAGTGAATTGAAAGTCAGTATGAGTTAGCTTTGGAGGAATAAATCATGATTAAATAAATGAAAGAATTATTTACTTGAACATGTGACAATTGATAAATAAATAATTAATATTTATTTATGAGAGAAGAACAATTAATTTAATTAAATATAATATAATTTATTTAATTGTGATAGGAATTTTGATTAATTATTACACAAATGCAATAATTAGAAAGAGGGGATATTAATTAAATATGGTTATTTAATTAATTGAATGACAAGGAAAAATTAAATAATGTTTAATTATTTAATTACTTTATAGATAAATAATTGATGAAATATTGATTGGACGATTAATAATTAAGATAATTAATTAAAATCACTTAATTATAGAATTAAGGAGAAATAATGATTTTTGACTTTAGAACATGGTAGGACATAATTAATTAAATAATAAAGATTATTTAATAATTTAAGAGGAATGTTAGTGAAATTGTCGCTTGCAGGCATGAGACATTTTTAGGTGTCTACAATTCTAGATCCGTGAGCAACTACTTAAGCTAGAGAGCTATTATGTTTAACTGTCAACAGCCATCCATTTGTTTCTATAGTAAATTCAAGAAGAGTGTAAGATATGTTAATAACCAGTACATATGTTGTAACTTCACGTAGAAGCATAATATAGTTTCTTGGTATTGAAGAATGGGTACCATTCCCCATCTTTTATTGGAACATTTTATAAACACTAAACTCATAGTAGAGATAAACTAAGTTTATAGCAGTAAAGGAAATGTTTCCAAGTTGTCAATGGAAACAAAGAGACATCTTTTAAGGTTATCTACCCACGTGTGGGGTCATTTGGATAAGAATGAGTAGCTACTTCAATATTGTTTTGAAGTTTAAGAAAGAATTTATTCACTAGAAAGTAAGGACAGAATTATTCTACTAAATAAACTTGACTAAACCATTACTACAATTTCTAGACTCAGTCACTAATTCAACTTGTGATCATGAGTGGACAATTAATTGCACAACTAAGAACATAATTATTCTACTAAATAAACTTGACTAAACCATTACTACAATTTCTAGACTCAATCACTAATTCAACTTGTGATCATGAGTGGACAATTAATTGCACAACTATGGCTCATTATTTACTTGTATTTGATAGGAAAAAATATTTGGAGTGTAGAGATTTTATGGCAAGGAGATACCAAAGATGCCATTAACCACATTCAAGCCAAAAGTGTTACCAATCTAGGATAAGACAATGGTTGAAATCTAAACTCATGCTAATTTAATTATAGCACTTTAAAACAAAAAGTTAGTTGGTTAAACAACCAAAGTTGATAGATAATTATCATTGGTTACAATGAACAACTATGACATGGAATACTATGGAAGTGGTACAGCTAATAAGCCTACATTCCTAAATGTCTCATTATAGGAGCTGCAAACCACAATCCTTGTTCATATGAAAAGGAAGGGTCAAGGTTACTGATTTCTAATTAAGTGAATGTTTATGAACCAGTCCGCTTTTGACTATGTTATGACAGCTCATTATAATATTCTTAATGAAAAATGAATTTGGAACTTAACATGGATGGGTAGAGGGCTGTGTAACAAGATTTAAGATGCAATAATTACAAGGGTACCAAGAAGCTTGTGCTCATTTGTTTGAAAAGGTGTGGATTTAGTCCTTCTGAGAATGTAAGTGTAAGGAAGGTGTTACATAGCTCTAAAACGATCAACATTAAGGAAACCTAGAAACGGTATCATGGCTAGAAAGCTAAAATCTTTAACTATTCATTATAGTAGATGTAAACATCAAATTGGATTTGTTAGATAACCAAGAAGGAATGGCTAATAATCTTGATTCCTAATAACATGTCAATAATAAGTGCAAATAAATAGAAACCTCATTGTTGATTATGCACAATAAACCAAAAAGATTGAGACTAGTTAAGTCGTGAGTCTTATGTGGTTATGAATCTAGTTAATTAAGTTTCTACCAAGAAGTGAACCCAAGTTGAGTGGGATGAAGAACTTGACTACATGTCCTACACGTGCTTCCATATAGGAAACCTTGGCTAAAGTACACTAAGATATGCTAGTGTTAGTCAGTTTGTATTGTTCCGGATACATTCTTAGTTAGAGGTCATACTAGTTAGGGGAAGCTATAGAGTATGACCGACGAGTTATGTAGGATCATACACCAGATTCAGATGGCTTGTTCTTCACCATTTTTACATCCCTTGTGAAGGTTTGGGCCACTTCAAGTCAAAAGTGTGCAAGGGGAGTCAGTCAATCTATGGTTGGGTGGTAAAAATGTCATGGTGATATTTCCTCGTTCATGTTACTTGAAGCATTCAAGAAAGACATAATGAATTCAAAAATGCTAGTACACTCTCACTAAGATTCCACACTTACTTCGTATTTTATGTTGAGTTAAATGATCAAGATGAAAACATGATGAAATGCATTTCCTTTAAGCAATTTTCTATTCCATTTTGATGCAATAGTTATTATTATGTTTAAAGAAAAAAATAGTTACAATTTTATATTTTATGTTGGATCGTGTTTCTTTTTGTTTTCAGCACGTAGCTAATATTAAAATCTTGCTAAGAATTTAGCTTGTTACAAAAAAATCACACAAGATTTACATTATCAATTCATAAACTGTTAATAATTGAAATATGCAGAAATCTCATTGAAAAACACTTCTTATCAAATATAGTTTGATAAATATTATAAACGAAATGAATACCAAAAATACTACTGCAAAAACAACCAAACATGAAATAGCTATGACTCCACTTACAGAGCTACTACCAGTAACTCATATAGAAATTCCAAATTGCATGTATAGCATTAAGACTTGCATGCCACCCCAAATGCAAACGTTTATTTGTAATTTATAATGTATAGGAAAGTAACATTAAAAGGTCCTCATATTAACTAACCCCTTTTGCTTGTACGACAGTTTATTACAAGAAACTTCCCACACGTGATTGATATAGCCTCCTCACACAATACACGTTGTTACTTACAAGGGCTGCAACCAATACACTGAATGGTATGACTCAACAAAACAGGCTCCACAATCTCAAATTCAATATATAGATTAAATTTACTATTTGCATAACAAATAGAATATGATTGCAAAACCAAAACAATATAGACAAAACAAATAAATAATCATTCAATCTCGAGGGAAAAAAATATTATCAAACCACAACAAAATTTGGTAACTTTTATAAAACTAGGTGGAATTACTCGTATAAATAAGAGAGTTTTCATCATTGAATTCATTTGTCCAAAAAAGATGTGGACAAAAAAGAACATTAACATTCAACCTCAAGGAAAAAAGGTTCAACTTAATAAACTGAATCATTCACTACTACGCCCAGCTCATCTTTTAATAAGCTCTTTAAGAAAAAAATAATTAGATATTATATTAATTTTCTTTTGGGCTTTTCCTCTAGAATTTTATTTAAGAAATGTCTAAGACCTTTCCATAAAACATTAATTTTGTGCTAGCAGCACTTTATTAACCCTCTTTAAAACTTTTAAATCATCCTTGTAAAAAATTAAGATGCGACTATAACAAACTTTGGTTATAATTTTAAAACTATTTCTGATCATTCTTTTTAATGTACGAAAAATAGGCCAAGGTGCTGCTATTTATCTTTTCTTAAAAAAGAGGACATGACAAAGCACCTCAATAACTCCTTTGACAACACCTCAGCTACCTTACCAACAAAAGCTCAACTTTAAACCATGACAATATCTCTAATCCCTGTACTCTACAGCAAATCATTTTTATCATCTATACTCAAACCATGTCCAAGCAACAAATAATTCTCTAAAACTCGAAAATTGACTCATTGTTCGACCTTTAATTATCAGAAGTATCACCATTACATACCGATTGATTAGGATTGTCCGTAGCCTTCTTGCAACCTCAGAAATCAATTATTATTATTATTATTAGCTTTGGCTCAATTTTATTTGATAGGCATAACAATTGCTAGCTGTTATCTTCATTTGCTTCTCTTACATGATAAACACCAAACATATCACATCACCACTTTTTCCTAAAATTGCATAAGCACCATGTCCTCAAAAGAGAAGAAAAAAGATTTAAAAAAAACCCACACCTATACTTGCTCTTCTTAGCTATGCAGATCTTTTCTGCTTTATACTATAAATGGACATCTGTTCTATGTTCCCTATCTTTTAAGAAACTAATCACAAGGAAGTGTGCACCTTTATATCCTCCTTCAAATCAAAACGGACTTCTTCGATTGAGTTCCTTAATATAAATTCTTATTTCCTTTCAAAAATTGACCTGATCATTTCAGCAATGGAATTGTATTAATAAGTTTCCAGTGTAGGCATACAAAGCTTTGAAAAAGGTCAACCCCCTCAGAAGTCATCTATTATTTACAAGAAAGTTTCTATGTAGCCATCACCTATATAAATCTTAATTTGAATAAATAACCACAGATATACTAAACAATGATAAAAACAAAGCACTTGCTTGTGCCGAGCACTCTATTTATACCCTAATTTGAACAGATGAATAGCTCTGTAATTAAGTACCAATGTTTTCTTCACATAAGACAAGTCTCTTGAGCAATATTTTCTTGTCAACATTGGAAATTTCTAAATGATGTTCCACATAAAATCATAACATTGTGAGAATCTTCTATTAAGTTGGCACGATGTAAAACATACTGCATTTCCATCCATGTTGATGACTTAACTAACAATTATCTTTATAAATTACAATAAGAAAAAATGTCACCATATACTATGCATAACTTATTTGAGAAGTATAACTGCAATAATTATTTTTTTGATCTATATAGCTGCAGTAATTATTAATAATTTTGATAACCTCCTGTTCCAACCAGATATGATGCTTGCCTGGCAGCAAAACAAAAAATTCAAAATTGACTGCCATGGGCCCCCCAGAGGCAGAATGTAATCAAGGACATCATTTTGCCACAGGTGGTTTGAATTATGCAAATGCCCTTCTTGTAATTGCACACATTTGGAGGCATTTGTAAGTACTATTCAATCTACCTTAGAAGAGTTTTTGGCAAAGGATGGAAACATAACATTCAAGTTGGCCTCGCTTGGCAAAAGGATGTACATCTCCTTGTAGTATCTTACGGACTTCTAGTATTTGGAGATTGCGAGAAGTGATTGTACACCTGCCATCAGTGACTCACACATTTCCTACAACATGAGACATCCTGAGAAGTGTCTAGTTCTCTCAATGTAACATTTCTAACTAAATTTGATCCAAACTCCTATTGACTAGAGGAAACAATTGCAAGCCTGCGCATTAATCATGATTGTACGCCCAAGTTAGTTAGAGCTAGTTGAAAGCTATCATAAAACCTACGAACACGATCTTGTTTGATTGATAAATAAATTTAGAAAGAAGATTGGAAAAGGATACCTCTTTCATATGGAATGGGATACAGATACCCTCTTCCCTAACATTTATTGCTACAGATTCTGTGGAACACAAACTACAAATCTTGAGTTTCTCCTTATTACCAGCACTGTCAGGTCACCTTGAAGTTGAACTGAATGAATGAATATAGGCTGCTTAGGACATACCTCTTCACAACAGTATTGTAAGGACACGCCAAACACAAAAATAGAGCTGTTCGACGTCTCACTCTTAGCTTGATGAATGTGCACTCCAATGATGTAAAAAATTTTTGCTCGCTTCATATGTAGACCAACAAATGGCTGCTGCAGGTGCATGAAACAACATCCTAGGTTTCAACCCTCTTAATAAAGCTGTAGGTCCTTCTTTTGACACTATTGACTGTACCACATTGCCTATTGAGCTACTCGTATATCTGTCGGCTCCACATACACCCTGCACAAAATAAATACTCTCAAATCATAACAAATTAACAACAGTTATTTCTCATGGGTCCACATCAAAAGGAGTTGATAAAAATTGTAGTTACTTTTAGGCAATGCATATTATAAATAAAGGAATCCCAAGCCCCATAAAGAATTCTATGGTAATCTGTAGCTATTTCTGACAAAAAAATGCTAATCTGATATTTAAGTAACCATGATAAAAGGCTCAAATGACATAAATAAGGCATAGTATTTGTAGGTGAAATTTATGGACCTGACACTGCAGCCGAGTCTTGACTACGTCAAAGGGTGTTGTTATAGCACTTGCTAAAGCTCCAGCTGTCCCTCCTGCCATTATGTGAACATGAAGATTCTCCTCACTTGCACTCTCTGGTGATATTCCATTTAAAACTTTCTTCATTGCCTCATAAGTTGCAAAATGCACGGCAGTGAAGGGGGCATTCATGACTACCGTAGTCTTATATGATGCATAAAAAGCCCTTATTCCTTCCTCCTTAAAAACTCTGGTAATGCAATCCATAACTCCTCTATATGGACTGCTCCTGAGTTGTAACCTTTGCTTAACCACATCCATAGGTGTTAAGACTGCATCACTTGCAGTTGTGGCAATTACCCCAGATGCTGCATGTGCCAAAGGATGGTGTCCAGGTTTATTGCCTCCAAGCTTTTCTTTGCATACCTCATAGACTGAAAAATATACAGCATGAGCCGGTCCTGCTCCCAAGCCCATTGCTCCAATACCTTTGTAAAGGCCAAAAGGTCCTTCTTTTCTCACGATTGACAATAGGGATTTCCTCAAACCTGAATGGGAAGAGCCACCTGCACTTGCCAACATCTGCATGCGGGTTTTCAAAGTGTCAACTGGAAACATAGCCATATGCTCTACCATTCCAGCAATAGATCCCGCCAACATGAATTGCCCAAAACTCAGTCCATCATGCAAATTTTCTCCTAACTCTTCCTTTACTGGAATGGGCCTCTCTTCATCATAGCTAGTTGAAGTTTTTTGTTCACCGTGTTTAAGTAGAATCTGCTTCCTCAGCTCTGATGCTGTTTCTGCCATAACCAACTTGCTAATTCCCTCTAGATGAACAGTAGTGCTGGAATCAAAAGACAAAAGATATCATTCATACAATCAGGTTAATAGAATACAAAGATAGAAACCACAAGTTCTAGGGAGTGACAAGCGGTAAAGAAAGAACCTTTCCAAAACTTAATTTTGTAACTTGAAAGAAACGTTTAAGCAGCCATTAAAATAAAAACAGATGGAATTATAAGGATCCAAATGTTAACATGGAATGACTCAAATGAAAAACTATGCTTAAGGGTGCAGGTAATAACGAGAATACACTCAACCAGGTTTATGAAAAAATAATACAAACTAAATCAAACTAAACTAAATTTCAAAATTCCTAAAATGTTTAAAACATGCGACAAAATGTAAATAACAGCATCACCAAACCAGATGAGACTAGCCGAAGCCTTCATAATTGCCAAATGAAATAGATATATCATTTTATAAACAAAATAGAGGATAGATCTCTATGCTCACTGTTCACACTTGCCGAATGAAACAGACATGTCATTTTATAAACAAAAAAGAGGATAGATCTCTATGCTCACTACTCTCTGCTATGAATCGAGTTATATTTTTGTAGACTTTATGTCTGCATCAACTTATCAAGTACTATCCAAATAAATTGACAATGCACATAAAAAAGGCATAGGTAAACAGGATACTTCAAAGAAATAAAACTTGTCAATAAAAATTGCTACCACACATAAGATAGACATAGGTAAAGAGAAATTTTTGAAAGCACATATGGTCTTGGACTTTGCAGATATTTAATAGAATAGCCAGATGCAACTAAGAAGATGAAAGATCCAAGTAAAATGGGATTCCTTTCAGATGCTGTGCAACCTGTGTTAGAAAATTACGGAATATTTATTGCAATTGTTCTCTAAGTATTTTGGCATTGATACTACATAACAAGTTCTGGAAAACACACAAAACATGATAGAACAGTACTGTAAAATAAATATAGTCTAGGCTCAATAACAACTGGAGGAGGCTCTCCAGGCACAAGGCCAAAACTTGCATGATATCCAGTACAAAATTGAGAAGCTTATGTGAACTGAAACTGGGTATGGAATAGTACAAGTTTATGTTAATCGCAACCCTAAAACCTGAAATTTTTGTACTTTGTTGGTGAAAAACCTCTTTATACTACAAATATTATAGACCTTGAGAAGACAAAATTTTGTATATAAAAGTTAACTAAAAAGACATCATGTTTTAAATAACTAAGCTCCTAGATTGAGAGAAATAAGACTTAAAATTCCCTGCAACATGGAAATACCCCCTCATATTTGTGAAGAAAAAATATAGCCTTGTGAATTTATTCACATAGTTTCAAAATGAGGCATATCAAAGATCGGTCTGATGAAAATTATTCTGAGAGATTTCATAAGCCTAAATAATCTCAGAGATACATGATCGTAGAGCTTCCCAATTTGTAATGTCTTGAAATTTACATACAAGAGGGCATGAGAATTTATTTTTTCTATGGAAATTATGGAGAAGTACAGCATATAAGGTGGAAATAACAACATCAAAATCACAAAATGTACGATGGAGAAAAAGAGGAAAAAATAGTTCTCAAACAATTGCAAAGATGACAGAAAGGGAAAAAATAGCTATCAAACAATTGCAAAGATGACAGAAAAGGACCCAACAATCTTAGCAAATTAATAATAATGGTGTGAAAGCTGACTTATAACAAAGGGTGAACAGGTGGAGGTCCTGTAAACTTTTATCCATATGGAGCCACTGACGTTCATAAATCACCAGAATGGTAGGTTATTATTATAGAGCTATCAGATGACAAAAAGGATCGGGAATAGTGACATGCAAGTTGAGAGCAAAGAATTATGAATGAGGACATGCATTTGACTGAAGAAGGCAAAGATAGCACTGTTAGACATATCTATGTTCAACACAAGGTAGAAACAAATCATAACTTAAAAACAAATCTCTTACAAAATAAAAGATCAATGATGAGACAGTCACATTGGATATTAGTACTTGTATAAATGAAAGTTTAGTGAGTTATTACAAAGCACATCAAACTCCATATGAAGTCAATTGGGTGTAAAATGGGATCGTCTTCTATGTTTGTCAATAATGTTTGGTTGTAGTCAATTTGAAATGTTTTGGAAAATGTACTTTCTAATTATTTCCCCCATGAGAACATGTGATATGTTATTGGGGAGGCCACAGCAGTATCACCATAATATGGTTCATGGCAAAAGAGAACTGTTTATTTTCTAAATGATGAACAGTGGAAAGCAGAACAAAACTTGTTCCAATGAATGAAGAAAAGTACAGAGAAAGACGCTTTCTACTCAAGAATTAATATAAAAAATCTAAAATAAGTTTAGTTATGTTTATCTTAAAAAGGATCAAAATAAATTAATGATCAAAGATATACCCATCAAAAGAGATGTATTATCTATTAAACAAATATAAAGAATTATGTCAGAATTAACTTATGGTTATTTAACAGCACCAAAGAAAGATACCACATCGAAGTGATTTGATTATTAGCTAATCTTTACCAGCCAAAGGTACCTACAACTCTTCATCAAAAATGAAGATATACAAATACTGACGAAGAATCCATTCAAAAAAAAACATTTGAGAATGTATATGTGCCAACCCCACACAGATGCTAGTAAAAAATTGCTTCTAAGACTTTAAAAAGACAAATGTCATGTGCAGTTTTATGGAAGAAAGTTCTTACCCAACATATTTTCAAAAAGAAGTTATTGTGGAAACTATCCAACAAGAAAAATTAAAAAAAGACAGGATCCATTACCAAAGATCCTCTAAAGTCTATATAAATGGTTGATGATATAGTTTTGTCCCAGATTTCAACTAGTACTCCTGTCAACTTCGTTTGACATATGATTAAAGTCAGCCTCAATTTAGAGGCACTCAATTTATTGCGAGGTACTCTAGTTTATCACAAATCTTGGAAGGAGCATCTGATACCCATGGGCCATAACTATTAATTTGGCAAGCTAAAAAAGCAATAATTATTTGTGAAAATGGAGGAAAGCATATTATTTAATCATAGATCAGTGTACCTTATTGATGGACCAAAATAAAATAAGATAATATTCATTTCGCCAACTGTAAGTAATGCAGCTTATGTGCTTTTGCCAAAAAACTCAAACTTCAAATGAGACATTGGTAATGTCACAGCCCCTTCAAGTTCTTTCACGACTGCATTAGAAGGTGTTTATGGTCAAAAGGTGTTTGTGGTCAAAGGCTGCCAGAAGAGAAATTCCAAAATCTCAAAAGATGGAGTGATTGAGAATCCAATTTAGACTTTCCACATTTAAGAATATTTTAGATAGTGTGATAAACTTTCCAATTTTAGACTTCCATATTTGATTTGATACTGCCCCCAAACCTTGCTTGAAATGCCCTTATGATTTGAATGTAAGATATCAATATTCAAATTCCTAAGATATATTGCTAGAGCACAACCCTCATGATTTTTGGTTTACTGAATCGGGTGCCACTCTTGGAAAGTTATCCTGGGCCTCACATCCGTTCCAGCAAAGGGATATTCCCTAGGATCTAAGAGTGGACAAAAGCGCCGAGGCATCATATGATTATTTCAAAGATTTGAGAGAAAAATCATTGAAGAAATGACTAATCACAAAAAAAATCATTGAAGAAATGACTAATCACAAAAAAAATCATTGAAGAAATCATTTAATACACACCCATTGAATGATAAGATACTTAAAAATTGATCATCAAGGAGATGACTTAACACACCCATCAAGAGAATGATAAGATACTAAGATAATCGCCATGGAAGGAAGATATGTGCAGGGGAAGGAGTGGGAAGAGGGAAAACTTTTATAAACAAAGAACAAACTTCATAAATCTGAACAATAAATCTCCCATCTTAATAACAAATAAACCCACCAAATTTGAAGATTTAACATGAAACCCAAAGTCGGAATCGTTATAAGAGAAGTTCTAAACAAACATATGGAGAAGAGATAAACTCACGAATCAAAGGTCCAACCTTATGACGAATTTTACCCAATACTAAACCTTTGCATGAATTAAATTCCATTATTTAAAATTAATGGCAGAATAACAGACATAAATATCAGATTTTCTGTCAACAACATAACAAGCAATTGCAGTCAGTACGCAATCACACCAATAGGTATTTGCAATGAGTACACTATTTCTTTAGGTAAGAAATTTTAAACAAGCATAAACTCTCTTTTAGATTGGCAGTGGAAAGCACTGTACAGATTGTAGGCTGAAAGGATTAGAGAACATTATTGACTGAAATGACAAGCAATAAAAGGTTCCCATCACATGTAGATGGTCTTCCTTCCTCTTCTTGAGGGACGTGTGCACTGTCTTTCATGCAAGCATACAACTGGTAGCTAAATGTTGGGCTGCAGCAAGCATTAGACTTGACAACCATGTCTCCAATGTCTATCCAAATTCTTTCAATTGTGTGACCTTGGGACTTATGGACTATCAAATCCAACATCGTTTTGAGGAGTTGGTGGTGAGTATCACAACTAACCAAAACAACTCATAGAAAATGTAAATCCTGTGGATCCCAAAGCAGGCCCACATGATATTTAAACTTGACTACTACAAAGATTGGCAGATCCAACGACCTACTTCACCTTGTAAACAATAGCAACAATTTTTCATATCACTCCATTGGCAAGACCTGCAGCAACCCATAAATTTGAAGTGAGCATAAGCTTGTTCACCAATGCATAAGAACACTATATGTGAGGTAGTTCCTCCCCTTCAGATTTTAAGCAGACCTCCTGCTGACTTTTTCTGCATTACACCACACAACTGGCACCCTCAAGGACAATGACATGTTTATCATGCAAAGCAACGAAGTCAATTGTTGAAAACAAATGTTAAGAGAACTAGAGTGCATCCTGCTCATCATTGCTAAGGAAAGGATCAATACATGACATACGGAGCTCGCCCTTAGAAAGTTTTGAATCTGCATTTCTTTTATTAGCAAGAAGGTTAAAAAATTGAAGTTAAGAGCTTGATGCAATGTAAAATCATGTTAAAGTCCCACCATAATGTTGTCCCATACTAATTTCTAGCATGCATACATGTCTTCGATAGATAGAAGTTGGCACAAATCGCCAACAAGGACAATGGAGCAACCGCAGAAAGGAACTTGATTGCCTAAGGGAAATGCTTGACACAAGTGGCTGTCGATGTGAGTCAACAGCCTAGACCCAATGAAACTCATTTGGTCAATTACAATGTATTGAACAAAGTACATTCTAAACATGAATAATTTTAGATATTTATTTATTTTAAGATAATACTCAACTAGAATTATCCACACAACATAAACTAATGGCATCGGTGTTGGTTTAGTAGACACTTTATTGGATTTTAAAATAATGAGTTAAAAAAATCATAGAAACTAATAGAAGTATAAATAGAAAGGTAATAAAACATGTGCAAAACATTGAGTACCTTCTTTTGTGCCACAGCAAACTAATTTTAATTTCCAATATCTTACAAGACAATTTTCAACCCAACAATGTAGGAGTTTTGTGAAACTAAAGTGAGGGAAGGTTGATGGCTTCACTTGTTTGACAAGATATTCATTACACTTGCTTGTCAATTAAAAACTGGCATCTCTTCTTCTTTTTAATTTAATCTCAAAATATCAAATTGTTTTAAAAGCTAGCCATTCTTCTATATAAAATATTATAATAAAAATATCAAGTTTACAATGCTAACTCAAATTATTGAAAAGAAAAAAGATATATTAATTTAATCTTATCCAAAATCATTATTTTAAAGACATCAATTCATAATAGCTAGGATACCGATGCGTCTGTAGGGCCTCCGTATGCGGATGCGGATGCCTGTGGAGGCCCAACCGAGAGCAGCTGCCTTGTGGGTGCCACCCAGAAGCCAGCACATCCACCCGGATGGCAAGCATCCACCCACATCTGGGTGCTTGTGGTGGCTTCCGAGTGGCACCCACAGGACATCCGGGTGCCTCTGGACACATTCGTGGGATGATGCCCACAAAAACCAAATTTTTTATAAAACATGTGCTAATAACATGTTTTTAACCTATTTTGTTTCTCCTAAACCCTAAAACGGCCCTAAAAGAGGCCATTCGACCATTCTTCATCCCATTTTGTTTGTAGCTAGACTCTTTTCTCATTTGCTCTCCATTTTGGTATTTTAAAGGCAAGCTGATTGTTTTCGAGGAGGATCGTTCGTAGAGCAAGGGAAAGCTTCCACAAAGGATTTTTAAGCATTTCAGGTAAGCATTTGATCCCATTCTCAAGTTCTTTAATGAATTTCTTTGACATTTTGATGAATTTTTAAAAAAATTCAAGTTTGTGAAAGAATTTTTGAAGTTTTTTTCATTTTTTTTTTTTTTTAAAGAAATAAACAAACAAGTTTAGCTATCTATTTGTATCATTTTTTTGCACTTGTATGCTTGATGTTCATAGTTTTTTTTCTAAATTAAACTTATTTATTTTCTTATTATAGCAAGAAATTAGATTGTATTGTGCAAGAATGACCACCACCGATAGTCAATGTTCAGTGGGAGGGCAAGGAGCCGATAATTTTAATATTGATGTTAGATCTCCTTTAGGGAGACATACGACAAGAGTATCACAGGTTTCAGGAGGTGGCTCATATCTTTGGAAGTGCAATTATTGTCAAAGTAACAAAGGAAAACCATTCAATAGCTCATATTCTCAGGTCAAACTTCATTTTATGGGCCTGCTGGTAAAGGATTTGCAATGTGCAAAGGCACAAGTGGGAAGGGGATGTCTGATGCACAAATAGCTTCATTTGTAAAAGAACAAGAAGCTGCTGATAATTTGGTTAAAAGATCTAAAAAAAGTTTTTATCAACCTCCATCCAGAAAGAACAAAATGCAATTACCCACTGAACTAGTTGTATCCTCCAAACATCCATTCTTCCAAGTACCTATACCGAGAGAGGAAGAGGAAGAAGTAGAGGTTACCACCCGCAAAAGAGGCCCTTTGGACACCACATTTAAAATGGAGGCAAGAGAGCTTGTTGATGAAGTCATTGCACATTGCCTCTATGCCAATGGTCTTCCTTTCAACTTGGTAAGATCACCATATTGGAAGGAAATGGTGCAAGCCATAATTAAAGCTCCAGCTGATTATGTAAGTCCCGGGTATGAAAAGGTGTGTACCACTCTATTGCAAAAAGAGAGGACTTTTATAGAGAGGACTTCAGGCAATGTTTTTGAGAGTTGTTAATTGTGAAGGGCAGGTGAAGGATTCACAATTCATTTCTAGAATTCTCGTTGAGGCCATAGAGATGGTGGGTAGTGAGAATGTGGTCCGGGTGGTTACAGATAATGCCAAAAATTGTAGGGGTGCAAGTGCTTTGATTAAGGGTCGGTATGACCATAGTTTTTGGACACCATGCACTGTACACTCCCTTAACTTGATCATGCAACAAATTGGCACCCAAATATATTGGGTGAAGCAAATTTACCAAGAGGAGGAGATACAAATGTTTGTGACAAACCACCACATGTCGCAATCCATATTTAGATCATTCTCCAAATTGGAGCTACTGAAGGTAAATTGTAATTAGTAAATTTCATTTATTTATTTATTTTGAATAAATTTTATGTTCATGTTCAATTATCAAATTGTATATAACTTTGTCTTTGCTTAATATAATAATATTTATTGACGTATTGTTAACTTGCTTAGGTTGTTGAGACCCGTTTTGCATCTCATAATGTTGTTATGAGACGACTTGTCAAGGTGCAAGCAGCATTAAGCCAAATGGTTATTTCTAATCAGTGGGGTATATGGAAGGCTTCAAATTCAGAAAGAGCCCAAAAGGTCAAGGCTTTGGTCTTGGATGACAATTGGTGGGCTCGTGTGCAATTTGTATTGGATTTTACTGAGCCTATTATGACTATGCTCCACTTTGCCGATACAAATACACCTTGCTTGGGGGATGTGTATGATGGCATGGACACCATGGTTGAGAAGGTAAAAGTTTCCATACAACAGCATGAGAATGACCCCACAGAATGTGAAGCCTTATGCAATAAGGTGGAAGCAATCATTCATCATCGTTGGGAGAAGATGACTACCCCATTGCACCTCCTTGCATATGCCTTATCTCCGAGGTACTATAGTGAGAAAGTACTTGGTATGCCAAATAGAGTTGCACCATATGCGGATGAAGAAGTTGCTAATGGGTGCTACAAAGCTTTTGCAAGACTCTTCCCAGATGAGGAAATGCACGACACAGTGGGGCTAGAATTTGGCTTATTTGCTTTGGGTGTAAAAATGTCTCCATTTGCAATAAAGGACCAATATAAAATGGGAGCTATCACATGGTGGTACATGTATGGTCAACCATACAAGCATCTACAAGGTCTTGCAATCAAGATCCTCTCACAATTTTTTTAATTTTTTTTACCACTTTTATTCTACAATTTAGTGTTTAACATTCTTTAATTTGTTTTTCATTTGTATCTGTATGTTTAACTTTGTGAACACTATCCAGGTTGCAAGTTCTTCTGCTGCTGAATGCAATTGGAGTACATACTCCTATATCCATTTAGTGAAGCGCAACCGGTTGGGTTCAAAGAAAGTTGAGGACTTGGTTTACATTCATACCAACTTGCGTCTTTTGCCACGTAACAAGAATGAATACAAGGAAGGGTCAACCAAGCTTTGGGATGTAGCCCCTAAGTGTGCAAACTTGGATGCGACAATTCATGGTCTTATTACAATCACAGATGATGGTGATGATACCATGACACATGGTGCATCTAGCACAAGTGGAACCGTTCTTGGTTCAAATGATCTTGAACTTGCAATAGTTGGAGATGATGAGAATGTGGATTTTCTTGAGAATCCTTACGATTCTGAATCTGATTAGTGAATCTTGAGTCTTGACTCTTGATTGATAAACATTGAATGATGAACTAAGTTTTGATTTTGTAGTTCAAATTGCATTGGAATCTTGAACATGAGTAATTAGTAATTGAACTTCTTTCAATTTGAATATTTGTGTTTATGACTCTAAGAAGTTTTAAGTTGAAGTTGTTGAACTATCAAATATGAAATATCTTGAATCTTGATCAATGGTGATTGGTGAAGTATCATTATTCTAATTCTGAAATTCATACTATCAAATGATTTATTTTTGTCTAGTTTTTGCACTTCTTTGCAAATATATATATATATATATATATATATATATACACGCATCCAAACGCATCCGCATCTGCATCCAAATCCACACCCGAATCGGTAACTTAGCATAATAGTAATAGAGTTATTTAACATTCACCAATTTAATTTAATTTTTTAAAAAAATTGTCAATCATAACAAGAATTAGAACTCTTACCTTTTTCATTGTTATCCTAATATCAAAATTTTATGGTTTTTTTCATCCATGTGTGCAAGGGAGCTCTAAGTGCACAAAAGAAGACCATTTCGCTACAACACAATAGCCAAGATAACAATCTATTTTATTAGACCAAACATATAGGGACATATTTACAGCATAATATAATGAGTCTTATAAGAGACATCATGCATTATCCACATCTTCAAAATTTAACTTGATAAAGCATTGCTCGTAAATCCCACCCATGCCCTTGACCAATGTAGCTCTACGTAGAAGAAAGTTGATAGCTTGTTTTGTGATTGCCATAATGAGCTGTTCCTACCATGGACCCCATTTGAAAGGCATTAGAAGAACTAGTACAACCATCTTCTATTGTAAAAGCGCACTATGCCCATAAGGAATTTTTGTATCACAATATCTCGTATACCAAGGGCACTAGTCTCTCCTCAATCTCATGTATTGTCCCCATCAGTGCAAGGCCACAAAATTCCAGCCCAATCATAGGTAGAAGAATGCTAACAGCCCAATTAGCATTTTTCATCCAGAGTTATTCATATATGTTTCCCATATGTAATGCTTTCCAAGCACACTTTCCATCTCCTTGTCTCCAATGATGAGAAGGACGGTTGAAACAAGTTCAAAGGATATCTCAAAATTCACAAGTCATGCAAATTCATCCACAAAATCCTTCCCCATACAATTTGAATAGTTTTAATTATAACTACACTAAAAAATGGGTCGTCTCATCATTACATCAATGATATTTCTCATCAACACCATCTAGCGTAGTTTGCCAAATAAATTTGCCATCGCCTCCATCACTACAAGGTGTTTTGTATAGAGAATATTGAGTGAGGATGGAATGTAAATCTGAGTGAAGTGGAGGTGACAAGCATAGAAATAATGCCTAACCTAGTGCCACATGACGCACAAGGAATTTGTTGATGATATTTTTATGTGCAAATTGGTGATCAAGTATCATGCCATTAATCCCACACACTCATTGAAATGTTTGCTTGTAATTAAACTTTCATACCTATCGATTGTTTAGGTAAATAAAAAAATGAATCATCTTGTACCTTCACAATAGTAATGGTTTATTTTGAAATTATATATTAAGTCCAGTATACTTCAAGATTCTAATAAAATATTGTTAATTCTCCCAAAATAAAAATAAAAAAATCAACCATTGAGGTTGAAAACAATAGAATCTCCCTCAATTTCAGTTACATCCCTTACATAATTTGACTAATTGTAGGCTAAGTATTAGAGCGAAAGTTCCATCCTTGTTGTTGGTGCCCAAAAGTAGTTTCAAAGGGGCTTCCTCGATCAGACTATCTTTTTGCCTCTTATTGTGCTATTTAGGCTTTAGGGGCCAAGTTTCGCATGTGCAGCTCCATCACATTTCAAGTTATTGTAGCTAGGAGGTGGAAGTAGCATTTCAATTTAGAAAGCCCTCAATGAGAGGTGGGATATGCTCTTCCAATCTTTTAGTATGTGACAAGATTGCCACTTAAAGTTTAGAAATGAAGGTATCCCAGTTCAATTCCTTTACCTAAAAGATACACTTTCCTTCAACGTCTACCAAATCATCATTGAGTAGTTAGAAATGTGGAAGTTTCAGATAATTGCCGTGGGTTTTGGGAGTTCCCATGCTTTAAAAGTTACAGTAGTGCCTGAATGATTCTCTAGGTGGTGAAGTCAAGAACAGCTCCATTACCAATATTTGTATATAAAGAGGAATTGGATGAAGAGTTGTTCTGCAATTTCCATTTTATGTTCTCTATTACCACGGGGTTGATTCAACTTAGAAAGCCCATCAACGAGAGACATGCTTATGTTCTTCCAATCTTTTAGTATGTGACAATCTCCAAGACTGCCACTTCAATTATGAAAGTAGTCAAAGCAACCGACAATATCAAGTTAGTGAAAGCAGACCTGCTGACTTGTTCACGGGTTGTCGTTGCACATATGGCTTTGGTTGTCATTGATGTCAAACTTGTTGAAGGATGAAGTATTAGTGATACTATGTTGATGACAATCTTGTAGGTCCGGATGACAGTGTTAGTTTATCTAGAGATGTTCAGTTCAATTTAGCATGGTATACTGCAGTCAGTCAACGAAGTCACACCAAGGATGAATGACATCAATGCCACCACAAAGTATGAAGCTGCCCTTCAACAAAAGATCAAAATCACAAAAGACAACTTCTGAGCAACAACAGACCAACTATCATCATTCAGACTGAACAACATTAGACAAGTAATGATATTATCCTGAAAAAACACATTAAGCCAGGACCGCAACAATATACAGTCATAACAGCAGTATCCAGAACACAACTGAAGTAAGTAAGGACATCTTCCGGACCACAAGAACACAACTGGAATCTTGTGGATGAACAACTTCTGGACCTGAGAGCAACATATTCAGAGAAGAAACTGAACAGAACATCTCTTGATACACCATCAACACTGTCATCTGGACCAACAATCATAAGAAGGAACTTCTGGAGCATTTGTATACCATGCTAAACTGAACTGAACATCTCTAGTAATACTTAACAAATACTAAGTAATAGTGGGATAGGAACATCCTGTATAGATGAGGAAGATTTGAAATGTTCATCTATACAGGATGTTCCTATCCCGCTATTACTTAGTATTTGTTAAGTATTGTTACAACTAGTTATGGTAACATTTGTATTGTAGGTGAAGACAAGTCTTACACTCTGATGTTAGTTATTTGTCAAAACTGGTTCGGAGTATCCATGGTGATTACCAGATATGGTTGGATACAATACTACTAAATGATGTTCTTATCCTTTTGTATAGTGGTATTTGTTGTTCAAATGTAAGCTTTAATATTCTATTCACAATGTGTTCAGTCATGTTATGTTTCAGTATATTCAGACGTACTACCTCATCTGGGATCATTCTTTGGTTCAGGTATACTTCACAGTTAATGTTGGGATGTTTATTTGAGTCTCACCTTGGTGCATGGAGGGATCCCCATAATTCGAGATTGCTTCGGAAGATGTTCTCTTGGCCGACTGTTCTATAAGCCATAATTACCTATTCACACATTATGTATCAGCAATGGTTTTGGTTGTTGTGCAGAGACCGTTGGATCTCTTTTAAAGGGGTGTGTTAAGAGTATTTGGGTCCCCTCTCTCTCCTGGAGTGTTCCGCCTCATGTATTTTGGGTCCAGATGGCCTATGATATGTAACATTGTTTTATCCTTGTTTAGGCCAACTTGCAGTAAAGCTTTTAATGATCTATCCTATATTTATGGAATACACTCAAGGCGAAAAGAGATGTGAAAGGTGTGTGTGGAAGCAGTGAAAGCGAAGAAAAGTGTACAAGCAAAATCAGTTGTGCAGAGATTAGGGCTTAAATGAAATATCATCAAAAATAGTGAGTTGTGATAGTGTTTGATGCCATGAGCTTGGTTGCTTGATCCAGTTCACGGTCAGGAGATTTTTACTATATTTACTATGAGATTATTGTGGTTGTCGGATGACATTGAGTCTGCTGTCAGCTTTCTGTATCTTGTTCTGAGACAGTGAGTTTCAGTTAAGTCATTTGTATTTTTGCCTTAGGGCAGTGAGCCTTAGTTGTGCAAATCTGTCAGGTGTTGTTAACCTGATCATTGTAATTCAAACTATACATGTAAGTGAGTTAGATTATCACCATGGTTTTTCCCACCCTTGGGTTTTCCACGTAAATCCGGAATTGTTGTGTCATTACTGATTTATGTTTCATAGTTTCATTGAAGTAAGTCGCTTTTGATAAATTAAAGAATTTTGAGATCCGGTTTAAAGTTAGTATTGATGTTCGAACCGATTCAAGGCAGCCCCCCCCCCAATCCTGTTGTGCATCCAACAGAGGTATCCAAGTTTAATGCCTTTACCTAAAAGATACACCATTCCCTTCCCTCCATATCTACCAAATGATCAATGAGGGATTGAAAATATAGAGGCTTGAAATAATTGCCTTGGGTTTTGTTAGTTGCCAAAACTTTAAAAATTTGTACTAGAGTGTCTAAATGATTCTCTAGGTGGCAAAATCAGGAACAACTCTGTTTCCAATATTTAAATATGATTGGGCAATGGATGAAGAGGTGTTCTACAATTTCCTTAACCTATTGACATAAAATGCATCTAAGGGTCAAAAAACCCTACTCTCATCAATTTATCCTCTATAAGTAACTTATTTGTATGTCTACCCAAGTGAAAGTACTAACATTGGGTAGAGAATCCTTGTGCCAAAATTTGATGGCCAACCATCTGTATCCCCAAGTTGTGCCATCAGAGCTACGTAGCCTACCTTTACTAAGTAAGCTCCACTATTTGAGCATATCCATTTGATCTCATCTTCTATATTGTGAATATTTTCCTATCATGCAGTATGCTTTTAAGGTGTTCACATTGCTCCCTAGGTGCAAATTTGGCAAAAAAGTCTTTATATTCGCATGCTCTTATATCATTTGTGCCTTCAATGGTGACGTAGTCTCAATGCTTGGTGCCTTGCATCCTTATCAGTGTGTTATATCATTAAGATCATTTCTTTCTTTTTTGTTATCTTTAACCTCTTGATTGATGCGATATGTGATGTGCCTGCATTTAACCATGAAATTCCATATGTGAGACCTTACAAGAATGATAGGGGTTGCAAATGTTCATTTTTTCCATGATGTCAAGGTACTTTGCTCACAAGAGGGGGCTACATTTGGAATTTGGGATTTGCATGGATGTTCCACATCAATTTGGCCCCGATAATAGCATTTTGATTTGCCATTTGCTTCATTCCAAAACCTCTAAAAGGGTATGGCAAATTGAGGTACTCCAAAGCAATAAGAGGTATTTTTCCCCTTTTCTTCAACCCCTTGTTAAGCTAAATCCTTCATTGCTCTTTTTATATTATTGATGATAGAGTCCAAAGCTCTCAATAATCAAAGGACATAAATGTATAGCATATCATAGAAAGTCTCCTAGCAAAAGATGCCATTTTGCCCCTCCAAGTGGCAAGTCAAGCTATGAGAGAATCAACAAAAAGCTCCAAAGAGAGGATTTGCACGCTCTAGTGAACATAGGCATCCAAAAATACTTGCCTAGAAGCTTGCCAATGTTAAAATCCAATATGCATGTTACTCTATTTTCTCATCTTGATGAAGAGTTGGAAAAGATGATGTCAAACTCATCCTCATTTATTTGTTTTCTTGAAGCTATAAGATAAGTTGTTAGGATTTGTTTTAAATTTGCTGCCTCAAGTAAGTTGGCTTTCAAATATGATATGGTACAATACGGAAGTTAGTGAACGCCTCCATCCCATCAACTACCACGATAGAGGATTTTGCCATTATAACATACAAGTAGGAGTGCAAAGGATCCCCCTACCTAAGCCCCTAGTGGCCTCAATAAATCCCACAAGTCCTCAATTTAGGAGAATGGAGAATTACGGAGTGGAGATGTATTTGAACTTGAAGATCCATTCACATTAGCTCAAACAAAGCCAAACTTTTCAAGGACTTTCATAAGAAACACTAGTCAACCTTGTAATATGCTAGAATTATATCAAGTTTCACAATCATGCGTTTCACATTGGACATCGAAACGCAGAGCATAATCTCATTAGTAGCACGGGAAGGTTTTAAAGTGTTTGGCCACTACAACTTTGATGAGATTAGATTGTCCAACAAGATTTCAAACTTGAGTTAGTGATGGAAATCTAATTATGTGATCGCCACACTTTTCTCAAATTATGAGAGAAATTGGTGTTCTTGTTCCCATCCATGAACCATAACTTGAGAGATTTTTGTCTCCAAAAAAATTCTTGTGAGGAGATATTTCTCATACATGTAAAGGTTTGGTCCATTATGTTCCTTGTCACACTTTCATTGAGCTCCTACAACTCCACCTCAATCCTTTCTTTTTCCTCGAATATGTTTCTAAAGGTTGTTCTAACTATGGACTTCAATTGCTTGAAGTTTCCTAATAAATTACGTTGTTTTACCCAATATTTTTGGTAAACCTTCTCGCCATTGCTTCATCAAATCTAGAAACTTGTCATCTCTAGACCACATATTTTTTAATTTGAAAGGACATCTAGAGTTTGTGAATATTCCTCTATAATCAACTCTATCGGGTAGTGATCTATAGTTGAGCTAGGATAGATTGAGCAAAGAGTAGTTGCATCCAAACTTCACCATTTCAAGGAGAGAAAATATCTACCTAGCCTCTCAAAAATGTTGTTGATGCTTATTCACCTATTTAACATGTAAAGGATCCATTTCTTGAAATCACATCAAGCAAATTATTTTGATTGACGAAGCAGATGAATTCTTCCTATGATTGAGTTGCTTCTTTGATACCTCCCTACCTCTTGCTTGCACCTAAGAATGCATTGAAAGCCCCACACATAATGAAGATCCTCTATGGTTTCCAAAACAATAGCAATTAAGTGCTAAGCAATTTTTTTATGCATGATCTATGCGGCTACAAATGTTGAGGTAAATATTCAAGTTGGAAGTAAGTTGTGAATGCAACATAACTACTAATTAGAGCCCACATCAATTAAACCATATTTATTGCATTAGCATACAAAAGAAAACACTTTTCCACTTGTGACATTTCTTTGAGATTGTTTTGACTCCCATTGTGCTCAATTTTGTTTTTTGGAGTGTGACATTTAGTATTTTGTTAATTGAGTTGCCACTTGACAAAGCATCACTTGTTAATGCGGTTGAGGTCAGATCATCATTGTGCATGCAAGGAAATTTTGACCCTCAAGTCCCATAGCGAGCTTCAAATTGGCTTGTGAGTTGGCCTTAATCTCCTCCTATGTTTTTTCATTTGCAGATTCTTACACCCATTTGGTTTCCAATCTTGAACTTGTTATGAATATCATTGATTCCAACTATGAAATTGTAAGAACTCCATAGGAAACCAAGGCATCTTCTTCCTCCAATTTTGAGCAAATTTCTCTTAATTCTACATCTAGTTAATTGGTAATCCTCTTCTCCCTAGACTCTACCGTCAAATCCGTGGGGGGTGCTCTAAAGCTTTCTTGTTGTTTCCATCATAGTGGAGAAACATCTAGCTCCTCGAAGATAAAGTAATCAGTTTTGACATTTCCCATTTTTTCCATTTCCAAATTCAAAATTTTCATGTTTGTGGGCTGAAAAAATTTCCTAAGAATTTTAGGCCTTGTCCTTCTAAAAACCAATCTCCATACAAATTTCCTACTTGTTTTGAGGCAATTCTTTGTTTGATGGTTCTTGGAGTTGCAATCGTGGCAAAAGACTATCTTTTTTTCAATTTCAACAAATTGTTCATACAAGTCGTCAAGTACCTTAAGTAGAATGAATTTTGGGATGGACGCTGGTAGATTCTTTTGAATGCAAATTCTTGCATAAACCCTTGAATTACTCTTACTAACATTGGCGTCCACGCAATAGTAGTGCTCTAGAGAGTTTCCAATTTGTTTGAGGGTTTCTATGTCCCAATATCCTTACAAAAGGTTGTAGAATCATATCCTGCAGCCTTCTCTATTTGGCTTGTGATGGACAAAATTTAGAGTCGAATTTGTCATGGATAAACCTGCTTCATTCATGATCCATGATCACTGTTCAAGATCCGCGCCTTTTCCTACTGGGGCATTCAAGTAGAAAGAGTCCTCTTAAGAAGAACTTGCATTTGTTGGCCCAATTTGGTTTGATCGATTCTTCAGCGGCAGCCCTGGCTATCCAAATTTCATAGGATTTGCATGTGCGAGTGGTCTAGTTGAGAGATAGTCTCCCTTTTCCAATATCTGCTCAGGGATAGAAACACTGATATCTAATGTGACATCAACATATTGCAGGTATCAAACTCCTTTACTATCCAAGGCTCTTTCCTCACAATTTTCTTGATCTTGATTTTGGACTATTTCCCTTGTTTTTGCTCCAAATCTGCAAATTTGGCTTATTTTCAGTCTGTTTACCTTCTCCCTTATGTTAGCTTGGTTCCTAACAACAATTTTAATATTAATTTTACGAACATGTCATTTTGAAAAGTTATACCACAGGTGAACTTAAAATTTTAGTGCCAAAAGATTGTGATTTGAAAATAAACTTAAAATTCAAGTGCTCCAAATATGGATGATTATAATATACTTAAATACATAAGATGGATACAAAAAAAGCCCATGTTGAGACCCTTAATAATATTATTGGAAAACTGTGACTCAACAAAACAAAAATTTAGTTTGGACTCGTGTTTGGCCGAAATTCAAAAAAAAGTCAGGAAAGTCGGTCAAAGAAAAAAGCAGAAATTAACACATTAAGAGAACACATAAGACTATTGTGATCATCAATTTGTCATAATTCCAAAATTGCAGATGTCATAAGGGTTTCCAAATCTGCAGATAACAACTGTAACATATTTCAATGAGCAAATATCTAATAAAGCCTTTACATCTGTGTAATCGAAAATAATAATTTATAAAATTATATTATTAATATATGTTTTCTTATTTAAGACTAGTTACACAAATTTTTTATTTAAAAAACGAATGAAACATTTAGGAAAGGAAATCATGGGTTTCATAAACTGTAAAAACACCATAAAATTTTAACCAAATCATTTAGAAGCGCAAATTGCATTAATGCATATGTTTTTGACCCATTCATTTACAAATGCAAGTAGCACAAATGCCATGAGTTTTTGGCCCATTCATTCAGCACAGACGCAATTCACCAGTAATTGATCCTTTTGTTTTGGTGTTTCTTAATTATCACAATTGTAAATCCCTATGTACTAAAGTATCAAGTGCTCTGCAAAATTTTCAGCTGTCTAGGCAAATGTGTTCAAGTTTTTCATGCAGTTGAGTGGCCGTAAAAATTGCAACCTCAACCTGTAAACTAGGACACATTTTTTTGACAAAACTCGACAGAGTAACAGCAAGTATACGGAACAGACTCCCCAAATAAGTCTTGAATGATTGGCACAATTTCATTTTGGACTCATGAGCCAACCCAAGTCTGTGTGGGTTTCCAATAACAATGGAATGTTAAATGTTATAAGTGCGCACAGCATTTAAATTTGTTTTTCTAGGCATGCACTAAAAAAAAAATTTAACCAAAGAAGAATATCATTTATCAATCATTCCGTTGCAAAAAGTTAGCATCAAAGGTTTTTGGGCCATCGTGTCATTTAACTAAAATTATTAGTTTCGCTTCACATTTCAGAAATCTAGCATCAAAAACTTTAGAGAATTGTCATAAATAATAGCAAACCATCTTACCCATCCAAACCTGAGCTCGTGCTACCAAAGTTTACAAATTTTACATCAAAAATGATAAGCCCTAACTTTAGTAGAGGCAATGTTTGAGAACCCAAGGCATGAGGCACATGCAAAACGGATACTTCAACATTTAAAAGCAATCTGAAATATTAGACTGTGTTAGTATATACAGACCTAAAATCTAATTTCAGGTTTGAAATTTTCAAAAAGAAATTAACATTAAGTATTTAGTTTTGGATTTCGATCTAGTAATTTTCTTTCAAGTTCCATACCTTCTACGGTGGTAGTAATAGGAATTAGCGCGAACTGCAGTCGTATTCCTTACGAACTTAAGTTAGAACGGGGAAGATATCAGAAAATTAACAAATTTTTAAGGAGCTTCTTTCACTGTTCAAGAGACAGCAATATAGGGAAAGCATTGAATGGAGATATCTGTCCTGCCACCAACCAATATGTAGTTTACTCCTGCATTCAAAAACTTGTTCGGCAGCGATTGCTTCAATGGTCAATAAACGCTTGAGCAGCATTTCAACGCAATTTTCCACGTCTACTGTACGAGAGCACACTGCTTCACAACGACAAGCGCCTGTCGGCGTAAAAATGAGCAATTTCTTTCACAGGATGACCCTTCTAACAAAGATTTTTACGTGAGGGTTTCCATTTAGGGTTTGAAGTTTCAGTGTCCGATGGGTTTGAAGGAAATTAGGAACGAATGGCTAAGGTTTAGTCAAGATTGATGCGCTAAATTAAAATTAAAAAAGAGCTGGCAGCTAGATCTGCTTGTACGGAACGAAATGTGAAAGAGTTGAAGCAGGATTTTCTGAAACAAAAATATCACCCAAGATATCGATAGGTAAATAATATTTTTTATCATTATTAGTTCCTTTTAAGAGTACTCTTCATTATTGTGAAGTTTAAAAAAAAAAAATTATGGGAGTTGGTTTGGGTCTTAGGTTTGCTTTTCATTGGTATAGGTTCAATTTCGAGGAGTTGGCCTGGGTCTTAGGTTTGCTTTTCATTGGTCTCGGTTTCAACTCTGAAGTTTGAGCTTACTTGATGCACATAGTTTGTAAGCTATTGTGTGCATCCCTAGAGGACTAGTCTCACCTTAGCTCGCCCTTTCCTAAACTCCAACTTAGCAATAAGTAAGACCAAGGCAAGACAGGTTGGGTGTTGGGCTAAGTCATGGGGATACCCCTGAATTAAAATAAAATAAAATTTAACAAATTAAAATTGAGATTTTTTTCTATCCAAAAAAAATGCTACCACTTGTAAAACGAACAAGAAAATAAGTAAATGCCAATGCTGGCATGTTGTGATGGTTAAGTTGTTGTGTTGTTGTTCTTGCCATCAAGGTTCAAATTTCATTGGGGATGGGGTCCCCCATTTGTGGCCTCGTCGATTCATAGCTCCAAGCCAAACCATTTACCCCTCAAAAAAAGAGTAAGTAAATATATGATGGATGTATATTATTTATTGTGTTTATAATGTTTTAGTATTATTTTTAGATACATACAATATTTTGTGACACAATATAAAAACATTAGTAAGTTAATATATTAAAAGTACAATTTGATTTGTCCATATAAAACATTTTAAAATCATATATCATAGTTTATATTTTTTTTTTAAAGTCACATAAACAAACACATATTTTTATGATCTTTAGTGTTAATCATTTTTCATTGTGATGTCTAATAGGTGTCCCCCCCAACCTCCCTTACCTTGGGCTTACATATTGCCAAGTTGGGGTCCAGGAAGGGGCAAGCAAGGGCAAGACTAGTTCCCTTTGGGGGGGGTGGGGATCTACAACCCACGAGTAGTCCCCTCCTCTTAAACCCAGAAGAAAGTCAAACCCAAGACCTATGGGGAGCAAACTCACAACCCAAACCAACTCATCTACCCATGTGGGCTGGGTTAGAAGACATTTTACTACCATCTAGTAAATTTCAAGCAATTGTCAATGGAAATCTAGGGTGAGAATCATATATAAGTTGCAATCTAATTGCCTATCATAGCACACATACTTCACACTATGAAAGGGAAGAGTGTATGTGATTGAATGAGTAAAACTAATTTAAAAATTTTGAGAAGACATTAAGAATGGGTCTAAGAAGATAGGATAGGGAGGTTGATAGCTTGAAAGAAAAAAGTATCTATTTTAACTATATGAACTTGACTTAGAATTATAGTGATAAATGGGGAGGCTTGAGTTCTTCTTGCCTTATAATTCTCGATACCAATGGAAATCATATGAAAAATATTTGTTGTTCATTTAAAATAAATTAGTTTCAATATTAGGATACAATATCCTACTAAATGAAAAAATATACACATATAGATAAGGCTTACAAGTTGATGTAGAAATAAATGATACTACCCTTTTTTAAAACAATATTTTTTGGTAACACAGAGAGCATAGTTGTCTTATATCCCAACAATTAATTTTTACTTATTTAAGAAAAACACTTAATTTTGAGATTTTAAAATTTGCATTTCTAATTTGTTGGGAAATTCAGACGTTTTCATCTCAAACATGATTATGTGGCAAACCTTGAACAAATATTTATGCATACCTAACTCCCTTCCACAGAGGAATGACAAAGTATAAATTGCAGCTAATGGAACGATCAATTTAAGCAACAAGCATATAGCATTACGATCTTGTACTTTTGATCAATAGCTTATTTACAAAGTATATTTTCTTGAGGGGAAAGGCTTCAAAAAATTACCCTGTAGTAGTATTTAAGCCAAGGTTAGCTTATAATGGAACTCAACAAAATCAAAAGAAAAAATAAAGGAAAAAATAACGCTAAAACAACATAAGCTACTAACTTATAAATATAATTTTATATATTAAATGAAATCAATATTCTCATTCATAATAGTTTAAGAAACAATAACATTAACTTAAATATTATATTTACTAACTCAAATATATTTCTAATATGTTCTCTTAAATGATATTAACTTATAAAATATTATGATTCATGCAACTTAAATATATGAGAATCACCTGTAGGTGGTCAATCATTCCAAAAATTAGCAAAATCAAATAGCACTCTAAAAGTATGAAACTTTCCTTCTAAATCCAATTGAAAATTTTACTTATGTATGTATGTATGTATGTATGTATGTATGTATGTATGTATGTACATGTGTATATATACACATACATGTATATTTATAACTA